>VMDO01040907.1:0-11589 GCA_007922755.1 Pedetes capensis | reverse complement strand
GATCCTAGAAGAGAAAACCCTGGAGTCCAGAAAGTTCTCCAGGAGGAAAACAAAGCAAGGTCCATAGTTTTTGGTGAAAGCAAGACAGGAAGGGTGTCCGCCTTCCATGCTCACCCAGGCTGTGAAATGAACTCTCCAATTGACTTTAACGTGGCTTCAGTGTTAGAAGGTTAAATTATCTCACACCAAAAAAGGGAAGGGTCTCTTTCAAGAAATCCATTATTCAGCCAGCTTTTGAGTCGTCACCTTTTGTGTAAAATGAGGAGGAAATGTGAAGAGGAAGGCGTGTGCTGTGCTTCCGGCCGGCTGAAGCTCTGCATGGATCATTCTGCCCTCAGCGAGAGCTGGACCCCAAGTGTGCGTGGGCAGAAGCCCTCAGAGCCAGGAGAGAGTAGACCAGCCAGAGCACTGGGGAAAGGGCAGCTCCTGAGGGGATCAGTGGGAAACCCTGGGCTTCCTACAGTGCCCACCCCACTGCTCACACGCCGCTCCCGTGAAAGTCCATCTCTAACACTGGAGCTTTCAGGGTCTTTTTATCCATTTATGAATCTTAAATTGATAAATGAGACAGCCTGCCTTTCTCACGTACAGCCTGATGTTTTGAAGTCAGGATGGATTCTTTTCTTTTTATTGGAATTTTTTTTTTTTTTTTTAGGTACTTGGGGGTTGAACCCAGGGCCTCGCACTTGCACGCTCTGCAAGTGCTGGACCACTGAGATACAGCCTCCAGCCCACTCTTTTTACTTTTTTTGAGACAGGGTCTTTGTAAGTTATGCAGACTGCCTCTGGTCTTGAACTTGTGACCTTCCTGCCTCCAACTCCTGAGCCGATGGGACTATAGGCGTGCACCACCGTGCCTGGGCTTACTGGAAATTTTTAATGTACACCTTAATGAGATTCATTCTGACATGCTTTTCATTGTGACATTTCCATATATGCATTTTGTTGTACATTATACATATAGGTTCCCCCTTACCCTCTTGCACACTTCCTTCCCCCGTCCCACCCCCCACTAAAGACTTCTCTTCCATTTAGTTGTCTTTTATAGTAATATTTTACTATGTATACTGGGGTTCCAGTTCTGTTTAAGATAGAAACTTTTTCTGTAGTGAACTTTCTTTTTACATTGTCAGAACTATTGCATGAATTTTCTAGTCCATCTATAATAATACCATTCTTAGATTTTTTGAAAAATTATGTTCCAACCTCTGCATAGGATTTTTTCCTTCTTATAATTTTGACTCAGGTCCCACATATGAGTGAGAACATGTGGTGTTTCTCTTTCTGAGCTTGTGTTCGCTCACTTAAAATAATTTTCTCCAACTCCATCCATTTTACTGCAAATGGCATTATTTCATTTTTTTTTTGATTGCTGAGTAGTATTCCATTGTGTATATGTACCATAGTTTTTTTACCCATTCTTCTGTTGATGGGCACTTTGGTTGATTCCATATCCTTGCTATTGTGAAAAGTGCTACATTGAACATGGAGATGCAGGTGTCTCTGTTGTAAGTATGGATTCTTAATACTAGGTTCAACTGAATTTTTTCCTTATGTGTGTGACCCCCACAGAGCCCACCAGGGCTGCCAACCACTCTTCATCCCAGAGCTGGGTTCAATGGAAACAAGTAAAAGATCAGCTGTAAGTTATGAGAAAGTGATTGAATCAAATTTTGTCACCCTCCTTAGAACACCCGACCCGTCTGTCAGCCTGTCATGCTATGGGGGATGGCATGTTGCTGTGATGCTGAGCTATGCCACTAGTATTTCAAATACCAGCAGGGCCACCCATGCTGGACAGGTTTCAGCTGAGCTTCCAGACTAAGACAGACTAGAGAGAAGGACCCTGCAGCCCACTCTTGAAACAATTAGCCATTGAAAACCCTGTGAATAGCAGAGAAGCCCTGACAAATATAGTGCCAGAAAATGAGCCTCCAGGGTGGAAGACACCCAAGAAACAACTGAGGAAAAGTTGTCTCCTCAAAGTAGAGTCGACCTTAAGGATGGGAATGAGGTAAAACCCCTGGGACCTCCTTTTGCTGATGTAGCACAACTCATAATGAGAAGAAACAGTGGCTGCAACAGCGGACTCAAACATAAAAGGATTGTGTTCATGGCACAGCATTGGGCAGTGTTTTGTTCTATTGTACACAGGGTCACTATGAGTCACATCAGACTCGACAGCACATAACAACAGCAAATATATATCCTGGATATCAACTCTTTGTCAGAGTACACTTTGCAAACATTTTCTAATAATCTGTAGGTTGTCTCTTCACTCTGGTTATTGTTTCTTTTGCAGTGCAGAAACGTTTTCATTTGATTTAATCCCATTTCTCTTTTTTTCCTCTTGTTTTCTGTAGTTTCTTGCCCATTCCAATGTTAGGAAGTGTTTACCCTGCTTGCATTAAGTAGTTTCATAGTTTCAGGTCTCATAAGTACGTCTTTAATCCATGTTTGTTGATGATGTTGTTGTTAGGTGCCATCGAGTCGGTATCCGACTCATAGCGACCCTCACAGGGTTTTCAATGGCTGACTATTTCGGGACTGCCTTGGGAGTGGATTGCCAGGCCCTTCTCCCATTAATTCATGTTTAGTTGATGTTTATAACTGGAAAGAGGGGTCTAGTTTCACCCTTCTGCTTGTGGATATCTAATTTTCCCACCTCCATTTATTTTCAAGACCGTCCTTTCCACCTCAATAGCTCAGGAAACAATAACAGGAATTGACAAAGGAGATTGCATGAAATTAAAAACCTTCTGCACAGCAAAGGAGACAATTAACAAGGTAGAGAGACACAGCCTATCGGATGGGAGAAAAATTTTGCAAGATATACATCAGACAGTGGATTAATATCTAGAATATGTAGAGCTCAAAAAATTAAACAGCAAAAAGCAAATTATTCAGTCAAATACAACGGACAAATGAATGAGAGTTCTCAAAGGATGAAATACAAATGGCCAATAAATATATGAAAAAACGCTTAATAATTAGCCATCAGGGAGATGTAAATCAAAATTTCACTGAGATTCCGCATCACCCCAGTCAGAAGGGCTAGCATCAACAAAGAAAACAACAACAAATGCTGTCTAGGATGCAGGGGGCAAAGAACTCTTATGTACTGCTGGCAAGAATGTTAAGTTTGTGCAGCCATGATGGAAATCAGTATGGAAGTTCCTCAGCACCTAAAACTAGAACTACTGTACGATCCAGCAGTGCCACTCGTGGGTGTGCACATACCCAAAGGCATATACATTAACATAACAGAGATGCCTGCTCATCCATGTTTATGGCAGAGCTACTCACAATAGGGACTGGGATTTAGCTCAGTTGGTAGAGCGCTGCGCTGCAGTCTCTGAGGTCCCAAGTTCAATTCCCAGCACCGCAAAGATGGGAGAAGGACCTGGCAATCCACTCCCAAGGCAATCCCGAAACAGTCTGCCATTGAAAACCCTATGAGTGTCGCTATGAGTCGGATACTGACTCGACGGCAACTAACAACAACAACAAACAATTCACGATAGACGAGATGTGGAATCAGCCCTGGTGTGCCTCAGCAGGTGAATGGAGAAGGAAAACGTGGGTAAGGAAACAGATGAACGAACGGGTAAGGAAATGTGGGACATTTACGCCATGCATAGATAGAAATGTCATAAGGAACCTGATTAAGTTGTACTAACTAAAAAATACATTCATTCCTGAGAACAGAGTGGATAAATTTGTTTATGAGCTTAGGCTGGGCCTGAGAGCCTTACTCAGGCTACACTGTGCCCAGCATCCAGATGCAGGCTGCAGCCCGTGACACTGGGACCCATGAGTGACACCTGGACAGCTTCCACCTCGCAGCCTGACTCCAGCTCTGTGTGGCAAAGCTGCCAGCACCTTGACCCCGGCCGTTCAGGAGGCCCGCGCGTCCACGCCTAGTAGAGTTTTATTACTTTATTTTTAAGGAGACTGGTGAACGACTTCCGTTGTTTTTTTAGATGTTGGACAAAAAGATCTTCTGTGAGGCTCTGGCCACATGGACGGAGCGATCCGGCTGTGCAGCTCGGCCCTGGCTGGAGTGGGGGCTGTGTGAACCCCCGCCTGCAGCCCTGGTGGGGCTGGGGCCCTGGAAGTTTGCCCGTGAAGCCATAAATCTGACTCCGCACTGCAGCCTCAGCAGAAAGGTGGGCGTGGAGCGGGCCAGCCAGTGATTTATCCTCCCCGCGAGGAGGCGGCTCTGCATAGCGCCAACTGTGTCAACAGAGAGGGGCGGCCAGGGCCGTGGAGTCCACACAAGGAAGCAATGTCCGCAGCGGAGTGTGGGAGTCCATGGGGCCCCATGGAGCGCCACACGTGGGGAGAGCCAGGGACTCCTTTTATTGCTAAAAATGGCTAGAACCTGCTATGCACTTGCGGCACGCTTAGGCCTCAAGTGGCCTCTCAGGCGAAGCCCACCTGAGGCGCCAGACCAGACGTGGATGGACAGCTACACGTGCCTTGCCAATAAGCAACGAGTGCTGCCTTAGTGTGAGTGTGTCCCAGATACTGCGTGGGACACACTTTTACCAAAACTTACCCACGTGTGTGCGAAGTCCACCGTCACCAGGAGTCCTCTAATGTCATTTGCTAAACCTGCCAATCCTACATTTGAAGAGCGTGTGACACACTTATCACCTCTCTTGACTGCAGATCACACGCTGCTCTGCGTGGGAGGCCCGTGCCACACCGGGCACTGGCTGATGTCCCTGATTAACATAGATGCAAACATCCTCAACAAAATCCTGGGAAATCGAACCCAATACCACATCAAGGTCATTTACCATGATCAAGTGGGATTCGTCCCAGGGAGGAAAGGATGATTTAAATGGCCACGCGGGGGGGTGCACACCAGTGATCCGAGCATTGAAGAGGCAGAGGTGGGAGGGTTGTGAATTTAAGGCCAGCGTGGCTACGTGGTGATTTCCAGACCAGCTTGAGCTACATAGTGAGACTCCATCTGAAAAAGACAAAAATAAATAATCAAAAAAACGTGGCTCCATACACACAAATGAATGAACATGACGCACCACATTCACAGAATGATGGAGGAAAACATAGTATTATCTCAGTGGAGGCAGAAAGGGAGTTTGATAATTCTCAGTGTCCTTGCATGATGCACACCCTGCGAAGATCATATTCCGATGCTCCGAAGAACAATTGGCCCAGGCTGGAAACGTTCGGTTTTCAAAATTTAAAAGTGCCTGAGACGCCCAGAGGAAGGCACTCACCTGTCTGTGGGTGGCCCGCTTTGCCAGGGTTGTTCTAACCAAGCACCACGGATCAGAGGCTTACACAAGAGCCACGGAGAGAGTTGAGGTCTGGGCCAAGATGGCAGCCTCGCTGGGTGCTCTGTGATGGAAGGCGTAATGTGCCCCAAGCCTCCCTCCTATCCTCCGCGCTCCTGTGAAACTCTGCTCCATCCTGGCCCAGGAAAACGACCACAGAGAAGGCAGGGGACTCCTTATGGGGTCCTGGCCCCCTGTCGGGCTCTCCAAGAGCAAAGTGGCCACTGCGTCTGGGGTTACACCAGCTTACCGACCAGAAGCCTGCAGCTGTAGCCCTGTGGCATCCGATCCCGTCAGATCTTAGAAGCTAAGCGGGGTCGGGCCTGGTTAGTACCTGGATGGGAGACCGCCTGGGAACACCAGATACTGTAGGCTTGGGAGAAGGACCGGGCAACCCCCTCCCAAAAATCAATCTGCCATTGAAAACCCGATGAACAGCACAGAAGCACTGACAATAGTGTCTCCCCTGTTGTACAGAGGGTCACTATGAGTCGGATACCAACTCGATGGCACCTAACAACAACAACAACCAACCAGAAGGCAGTCCAGTCTCCACTTGGCAGTTTAACAGGGGCAGTGACCGCTCTGCCCTTCAAGCGGAGTCCAGAGCCAGCTCTGGCAGGCTCAGGGGCGCACCAGGCCACCTCTATCTCCCAACCACGGCCCTCCTGTGTGCCATCTGATCCTCCTGCCTCAGGCAGGTCAGGGCTCCTGAGGGACACTGAGTCTTCGTTGTGGGAGGCCAGTGTGTTGATGTTTGCCTGCTCGCCTTCAAGAACGCAAGGAGCCTTGAGGGGCACAGGGGAGAGAGGCTTTGGTTTTGGAACTTACCTGCTCTTCTGAACGTAGCATGTGAGGCGAGATGGGCTGTCCGGTCCTGCCGCAGAGTGAGTGAGTGTTCTTAGCCCTCCCTGATCTGTCACTGAGCCCTTCCTTCCACCTTCGAACCTCCACAAGAGCCGACTTGGCTGCTCTTCTTGTCTCAGGCTCCGGTGCTCTGGAAAGTTGCTGACAGGACCTGGGGCACAGCCACCACGGTGTCTCCTGCTGACATCACCCTGCATTCTAAAGTGCTGAGACTTTGTCTACACTAAGGGGCTGGGGCATGAAGGCAACTGAGAGGTGGGGTCCCAGGTCTGCCCCCTGGGGCCGGGGGCTTGGCCCTGGCCCAGACCTGGCAGTGCGAGGCCTCTGAGGGCGAGCAGGCGATGGACCATCGCTGGCGCCTCATTGAGGGGAGGCGAAAGGCTGAAGTGAAGATGTGCCACAGAGGAGTTGCTCGCCAGACGGAAGCCACTCGCTGGAGGCCGATGCAGGGCTTGTGCTCTCTCTGCCAAGGACTCGGCGCCCTGCAGAAGGGTCGTTTTGACGGAGCTTACACACCTCAGTTGTACATTTCTGGGGCTCCTGGGTTCCTATATAAATCTGATTTGCCAGACCTGGAGCCAGGGTCTGCCTCACAGGCGACTCTTGCTGTTGCTATTGTTAGGTGCCATCGAGTCCATATCCGACTCACAGCGAACCTATGTACAACAGGCAAAATGTTATTGTCAGTGCTTCTCTTCTGTTTATAGGGTTTTCAATGGTGGATTGATTTTTGGGAGTGGGTTACCGGGTCCTTCTCCCAAGCCTACAGCACCTGGTGTTCCCAGGCGGCTTCCTATCCCATTATTAGATGGTCTCTGTGTATGTGTTCGTGTGTGAACACGTGTGTGCATGTCTCCATGTGTACACATGTGTGGTCTATACATGTGTGTCTGTGTACGCATGTCTGTACACATGTGTCTGTGTACACATGCGTGTCTGTGCATATGCATGTGCGTACACGTGTGTGTCTGTGTGTGTACACATGTGTGTCTGTGTGTGCACTGTGTGTCTGTGTGTGTACGCATGTGTGTGCAACTTTATGTGCAGTGGCACAATGTGAATGCTAGTTTTTATTACATTGTGATGTTTCTACTTTTGTCTTCCACTATCATGATCCTGACTTTAAATAAATATGGCAGTGAGGCCCAGCCTGTAGGAAGCATGCCGCCTGAGCTGTGTGGCCGACACCACCTCCCCTGCACAGTTCTCTGGCTGAAACAGTCACCAAACCCTGCACAGGGGGCAGGAGGGCCCAGCACCAGCGCTGAAGGCCAGCAGCTTAGATCTGCCACCCGGTCCAGGCAAGGCCATCTTGATTTGCCCTCTGCAGAGGCTTCGGTTCCCCAAGGGCAGCAGAGCTCAGCCAGGCCTGCATGCAGAGGGGCAAGGGTTCTCTGGGGGAAGGGGCGGTAACGCCACCAGAATGCCCTGGAGATGCTGCTTGCCGGCCAGGCTCCAAACACCAGGCCCCGACCAGCCGCAGCACTCACATGGAAGCCACATCTGTGAAGGGAAAGGAATTGACATAGACACCGTGTGGGGACAGCGCCCACTGCAGCGGAGCCCCACGCCCACCTGCCAGCTCTGAGCTTTGTGGCCAAGGGCACTGCCATGGCAGCCCGTGTCCTCCGTGGGCTCCACTAGCCAGTCACACACCGCAAGGGCTCATCCGTGTTAACACAAACCCTCATTAGGAGGGATTAGGGGAGAAATGGTGACACACAGGATGGACATGGGCCTCCCAGGACCCCTGGAAGGCACCGCACGCTGATGACCCTTTGGGACCTGCAGGGAGCTATGCGCTCCGGACCATGGTCTGCTTGTGTTTTGCAGCCGTTCTGTGTTCTGCGCCACATAGCACCCGCAGCCCGGGAGGCAGAGGCCTCCAGAACCTTCCCTCAGAAGGGCACAGAGTGTCCTCCTCGTCTCTGGTCGCTAAGCCCAAGGGTGAGAACGCCTTCTGTATGCACTTCTGGGCCCCTGGACAAGGTACTGGAGACTCCCCAGGACCCGGACCACTTGGGGGCCGGCTCTTATTAGGACTCCACCCACACCTCTGTCCATAGGGAAAAGGCATTTCTTCAAGTGCAGCTCCCTAAAGCCACACTGGGGCTGGGGTTTGGTTCAGTTGGTAGAGGGCCTCTCTGGGCTCTCTAAGGCCTTTGGCTCCATCCCCGGCACCACAAAAAGTGGATGGATAAGGCAATCCACTCGTAAAGCAATCCTGAAGCCTTCAGCTATTGGAAACCCTATGAGGGTTACCACGAGTTGGACCCCACTCGATGGCACCTAACAACAACAATAACAAAGTCACAATACTGTGAACTCAAAATGATGACTTCCTGGGGTTCCTTGAACTCTAGGAGCCCTTCCCTAGGCTCTGGCAGGTCAACGGCCTCCTTTGGAGGACTAATGGTTTGTCCCTCACCCAACTGACCTTCCTGGGCCATCACTCCCTGGCTTCGTTCCATAAAGCTGAGTGGCAGTGCACCAAAATAGTGGGTCCCTGTTGAACCCCCACTGCCGGGGCTCAGGACCATTGGTGAGCTGGGGTGTTAATGCAGAGGGATGGTCATCTGTGGAGGGCTCAGAACAAAGCTCAGAGCCCTGAATCCCAGAGAACTCAGAACAGTGCCTTGGTCATCATCCGGGACTTTCAACAGACCAAGCTGTGGAGATCCAAGTGGGATCTCACAGATCCATAGGAACCTACCAATGTAAATAGAAGTTAGTAATCACCCAGCTTTTGCTCCTCTGAAATGACTGGGTTTTGAAACAAATGCCAGCTAATGAAATAGACATCAACTATTTCATAAGCGGGCTGGGATTTAGCTCAGTTGGTAGAGCGCTGCTCTGCAGTCTCTGAGGTCCGGAGTTCAATTCCCAGCACCACAAAAATGGGAGAAGGACCTGGCAACTCACTCCCAAGGCAATCCCGAAACGGTCAGCCATTGAAAACCATATGAGGGTCGCTATGAGTCGAACACGGCTTGACGGCACCTAACAACACAACATTTCATAAGCAGCATTTGATTCTCAGGAAGGAACAAATGGTAATGGTGACACCTGGGCCTCCCCAGGACCCGTTCTGATGATTTCTGCAGGACTAGGCTTCCGTCCCCTCTCAGCTAGATGTCACGCACAGAGAGGCAGCTTTTGGGGATGGTGCACGTGGGCACCATGCTTATGCTGTGGCATATTTGCTCCTGCGTGGGCCCAACAATAGTAAAGCAAGCCCAAGGTGGCCCCACACCTCCCGAGGGGCAGCAAGCGCATCCGCTCCAGTTCCAGCTCTGAAGACTGTGCCCAGGCATCAGGCCCGAAGGTACACGTGTCCCCAGCAGATGTTGGAAGCTGGGACTGATGCCATGAAGCCACTCGTGTGATGGTGGCACTTTTTGGTCTGAGAAGCCTGAGGAAAACAGGACCAACCATTTTCACAGTGCCGTGGGAAGATGGGGCCACGCAGAGCGCCTCACACTGCCCAGTGTGGGCACCAGCCTTGCTGCTCAGGGAGCTGTCACTGTGTTGCATACCAAGGGCTATCCCAGGCACACTGGAAGATGGACGTTGCTGGACACTTTTTTTTGTGTGTGTGGTACTGGGGGTTGAACCCAGGGCCTCACACTTGCATGCTTTGCAAGTGCTGGGCCACTGAGCTGTACCCCCAGCCCATATTTTACTTTTTGAGACAGGGTCTCGCTAAGTTACACAGACTGCCTGTGGTCTCGAACTTGCGATCCTCCTGCCTCCGCCTCCTAAGCCGCCGGGATGACAGGCATGCGCCGCTGCGCCAGGCACTGGACACGCTCTTTAACTCAGTGGTGTACTTGCTCCTAAGAGCGAGACTCTGGGGCCTTGATGGGGGGCCTCCACCCATTCAGGGGGCACCCTGGGGAGAGGGTGCAACACAGCAGAGCTGTTAGGAAATCCCATGAAGCCCTCAGGCATCAGCACCCAGAGGAAGCAAGGCCGGGAGAGGCTCTGTGGCACGCCAGAGCTCCTCTACCCACAAACAGAAGCATGGACGCTTGGGTCGGTCCCTGCACGTGTGCACTTCCTCTCTGAGCTGGGGCAGCTCACTGGACCGCTATCCAGACTGTTTTCTTAGCAGAAATGCTATCCACGTCTTCCTCATCTATCACACTGATGGGTGGGAAGATGACCATCAGTCAAGAGAGAAATCTATCGAGAAACCTATTAAAGTTTACGGAGAAACTGAAGCAACACTCGGTGAGGGCTGCCTTTCTGCAACCCAGATGTCATCTCGGGCTGTACACTGGACTAGCCTTCAATGTTAACAAACGAAACTGGAATCCCCAGGCTCCACACTGAGCAAATTACCCCCTAACCATTGGGCCTTCTGCCTGGGCATCAGTGTTTCAAGTTTCCAGGCGATTCTAAAGCTGGTCCAGTCTGTAGCTCCTATTTGTGATGATTTTTGCATCTTAATCATTCCACTGGTGACACTAAACGTAGTGCCCACTTGCATTTTGGGACATTTCTTCATGCCTTCGTAGTGGTACAGTCACTATGTGCAATAGGTGGCCGCTCTTTGGTCTTGGTTTTGCTTGTTTAGAGAAACACGTGGTTTAAATTTCTCCAATTATGTTGTGACATGATGCCAATTATTTTCATGAAATAGTTGATGCTTATTGTGGATAAATACCTTTGGTACTCATTGATGAGGGCTGGGATTTAGCTCAGTTGGTAGAGCGCTGCACTGCAGTCTCTGAGGTCCCGAGTTCAATGCCCAGCACTGCAAAAATGGGAGAAGGGCCTGGCAATCCACTCCCAAGGCAATCTCAAAACTGTCTGCCGTTGAAAACCCTATGAGGGTTACTATGAGTCAGATACCGACTCGATGACACCTAACAACAACAACTCATTGATGGTCTTAATATGCTATTTAAATTTTCAGCTGCACATAACTGCATTTTATGAGGGGAATTATATTCTATGGTGATATGTGCAAACTTGGGGATTCACAAAGGTCTTAAAATATAACTGCTCTGCATATAAAGGGTGTGCTACATGTGAAAGCTATTGTCTGATAACAGAACCAACGAGATAGAGCTTAAACTGAACACAAAGAGGGAGAACTATTGCAAAGCAGAGAGAATGAGTACTAATCACCAGGCAGAGCAACAGACACTGAAAGACCTCCGGAGGGTATCCTTCTTAAGCAGAGACCCAAGCCCAAGGACCAAGGTCGAGCCACAGGATGTAAACGCAAGAGGCAGCTTTATTGTTCACACAGGCGCCTGCGGACGCTCCAGATGACTGAGCGTGCCGGGCAAAGGGCGGTTGTTCTTTTATAGGCAAAAGCGCGGGTACAGAAGCAGAAGCATGGTTATTGGTTGATTTAAAACATTTCAGGGGTCATGGCGGGAACTTCAAAAGGCGCGGGGGC
>VMDO01040906.1:0-11589 GCA_007922755.1 Pedetes capensis | reverse complement strand
GCCACTTGAGGCTTGAATTTTTTCTTCACTTCCTTAAGCTTGAGAAACACAGAGTGTGTTCTTCCCTTTTGGTTTTCTGCCTCCAGCTCTTTGCACATGTCATTATAATATTTGTTTTTGTCTTCTCAAGCTGCCTTTTGAAATCTTCTGTTTAGTTCCTTAACTTCATCATGATTTCCTTTTCCTTTAGCTACTCCATGTTTGAAGGCAAGTTCCAGAGTGTCTTTTGATATGTAATTTGGTCTTTTCTTTTTTTCCTGCCTTTTGCTTTCTTCATGAATGGTATCTTTGATGTCCAGGCACAACTTGTCTGGTCTTCTATCATTTGTGTCTAACGTATCAAATCTGTTCTTGAGGTGGTCTCTGAACTCAAGTGGGATATACTGAAGGTCGTACCTTAGCTCTTGTACACTTGTTCTAATTTTCTTCAGTTTCAGTTTGAACTTGCATATATGGTCTGATCCACAATCAGCACTTGGTCTCATTCTGACATTTGATATGGAGCTTTTCCATCATTTCTTGTTGGGGATTTTTAAAATCTACCCCATAACTAGGGTCCCTCATAATAGCCTGAGGGGCTGACCTCTAGTTGACCCCAGGGCCACATCTTACTCACTCACACCTTCCCCTCCCATCGAGTGAGCAAGGATGGCACCTGACCAGCCTGGCCTGCCTTAACTACCTTAATCCTGATTGGCTATCCCTGGCATTTTCGTTAGATAACTAACTGTCCCTACCTGGCAGGTATGTCAGTCTATCTTCAGTACCTGTCAGGTGTGTGCCCTGATTGGCTAATCCCAGTCACGTGCTCCCCCCCAGGACCCTATATAAGCAGGGCTCCCGGACCCCCTTGACCCCCCTACTACTTCTCCTCCCACCACCACTTCTGACCGTCCCTCAACTGCCAACTGAACCCCATCACCTTGACCAGCATTCCCTACTCCAGTGGGCTCTTCAAGCAAGCCGATGCGATCAAGACCAGGGGCCCTGAAATACTGAAGGCTACAATCAAGCCACGAAGAGCCTCCCAATTCCTCCCATCCCTGGGAAGGAGGGAGGCAGAGAAGGCAAGCTGTGAGAGTCAAGACCAACTGACCTCCAGTCCAACGGAACACCGGCTGCTGTAGCTGTGCCTTTAAGACTGAGCTGTTCCAGCACTCAGCCTGCAGCATTCCATGTTACAGGCTTAGAGCCAGCACTTATAGCACTTGCTTAGGGGTTGCTTGCTTGTTGCACCCCACTTGGGGAGCACCCAATAAACCTTCCTTTCCTGTTTTCCCATTGAAGGTCTCCCGAGGTCCTTCATTGGCGCCACCGGCCATAACACCAACCCGGTTCAGTGGGTCCCTGATACCCAGGTGGTGTCTGGGCAAGGCTCTGACCTCTGCTGGGCGTGAGCCAAGCCCCGACAGTTTCTTTCAATAAATGTAATCAATTTGGTTCCTGTATGTTCCATCTGGTGAAGTCCATGTGTATAGTCGCCATTTATATTCGTGAAAAAGTGTATTTGCTATGAAAAGGTCATTGATCTGACAGAATTCTATCATGTGATCTCCAGCATCGTTTCTGTCACCAAGGGCATATTTTCCAACTATTGAGCCTTCTTCTTTGCATTCCAGTTACCAGTAATTATCATTATGTCCTGATTGCATGTTTATTTCAGATAGCAGAAGCTGGTAGAAATCTTCCCTATCTTCATTTGTGGCCTTAGTGGTGGGTGCATAAATTTGAGTAATTTCTGTCACTGACAGCACTGTATTTCAGGACAGATCTTAAGATGTCTTTTTTGATGATATATGCAACCCCATAAATATGCAGCCATTTCTCTTTAGTTTGTCATGCCCAGCATAGTAGACCATATAATTATCTGACTCACAATGGCCCATGCTGGTCCATTTTAGTTCACTGATGCCTAGAATGTCAACGTTTATGCACTCCATTTCTTTTTTAATGATTTCTAATTTTACTAGGTTCATACTATGTATATTCCATATTCCAATTATAAATGGATGTTTACACCCGTTTCTCCTCATTTGAGTAGTGCCACATCAGCAAATGAAGCTCCCTGGGGCTTTACTCCATTCCTATCATCAAGGTAGACTCTACTTTAAGGAGGAGGCAACTCTCCCCCAGTAGTCTTTTGAGCACTTTTCAATCTGGGGGGCTTATTTTCCGGCACTATATCTGACAGTGTTTCTTTGCTATTCATAGAGTTTTCAATGGCTAGTTGTTTTGGGAGTGGTTCACCAGTTCCTACTCCTTAGTCTGTCTTAGTCTGGAAGCTCAGCTGAAATCTGTCCACCATGGGTGACCCTGCTAGTATCTGAGATACCAGTGGCATAGCTTTCAGCTTCATTACAACACACAAGCCCCCACAGTGCTGCAAACTGACAGATATGTAGGGGAGATGGAACTAGAGAGTATCATTTTAAGCAAACTAACTCAGACTCAAATAGAACAATGCTGAATGTTCTCACTCATGTGGGAGCTAAATCTACCTTACAGGAAAAATTAAACACATATTTTGTATTCACATACACAATCATATTTATCTAAGAATGGAAAATACAAGTGGACCTAATATGAGGGAAGAACAGACTACTACTGGGAGGGAATGCATAATGGAGAAGGCGGGAGGGAAGGGAAACAACATGGAAGGGTACAGAGGGAAAGGAAAAAACAAAATATAGGATGCAATTCTACGGAAATGCAAAAAATAGAGAAGAAAATTGGAAGGAAAAAATTGGGGTATAATCCATGGTTGCATACCACTTAAAATTCTTACTTTGTTTGATTTGGGGTTTGTTGTTTATTTTGTCCTGTAAAATGTTTAAGGATATGGAAATGTAAGCAATACTGATCTGATGTTTGCACAATGGATATATCAACTGACTTATTACTCCATACTCCACTAACATGTATAAATAAAACACTAATTATAAACAACAACAACAACAACAACAACAACAACAACCTATCTTCAGAAACCTAAAGTTTACTCCAAGATATTTTCCTCAAGAAAATAAGTGAAATCTCAGCGAGGACTTCCACATGAGTGAAACCGAAGACAGTTGGTAGCATACAAGTAGGTGGTCCAAGTTACCATTCTATCGACTGGTGACCTCTGCTTAAATGGAGGCCTTTAAACAAGTCACTTCCATAGAATTAAAAACAAACCAAGCAAATTTGCAAAATACAAAAAGGTAAATTTGTAATTAAAAATTACTAAACCTGCACACTGGAGTATGTGAAGGAACTAGGGCTCAGTGGCAAGACTGAGGGCCAAAGAACTTCCCTTATAGAAGGAAGTGTTGCAGAGTGCAGCCTTCATGTAGCTTTGAAATGCACAGAGAAGCCTTTGTTTTAACATCTCACACATTAAAAAAATATGCAAGAGAATACAAGGCTCAGATGGTTTCCATATACATCGCACTTGAAGTTTAAGACACAGTACTTGCAAATTAGGTCCAATATGGTCTATGCCATTAAATGAATATATTGCGCTCACTCACCACTACCACTGACTATACAGAAATGCCAAACACCACATGTTAGTGCAGCGACCTAAGCACTCTTCTTTTTACAAGGCAATCACAGATTGCAAGTTCCATGGGGCTGTGGAAAAATAGTCCTCTCTATTCTGGAGTACCAAAGACACATGCGATTCTAGCTCACTAGTATTGAAATAAATGGCAGGCAGGTATTCACTCTTAGATCTTCTGGATTTTGGATAAGACTTCATAAACTGAGGTGAAAAGTCTAGTATTACAGTTGTAGACACATGACTTTTCATTGCTTTTAGCTCTAAGATTGTCTATCCAGACCCCCATGGGTGGAATGAAAAGCATTTTCCTCACTGGTGACGCTGCATGAGGGACTGCATGGGCATGCTGCCATAGCATGAAATGCCAATGTGACCAGGAGGCACTGACCCTGCCATGCTTGCACTTGTGTGCGCTCTCTCTCTCTCTCTCTCTCTCTCCCCAACCCTATTTTTTAAATCTTTTGGATGAATATTTCTATTACACCATGCTTTATCTTGTTTTTTTTTCTTGTTAATGAGTGTTGGACTCAGGGCCTCGCGCTTGCATGCTCTGCAAGTGCTGGACCACTGAGCTGCACCCCCAGCCCATTTTTCTTTACTTTTTTGAGACAGGGTCTCGCTAAGTTATGCAGACTGCCTCTGGTCTCGAACTTGCGATCCTTCTGCCTCTGCCTCCTGAGCTGCTGGGATTACAGGTGTGTGCCACTGTGCCCAGCTACCATACTTTATCTTTGTTAAGCACTATCAACCTATTTCCTTTGGGCACTGACACAAAACAGCTAGTTGGTGATTTTTAGTTCAAGGCCTTGAAATATGGCAACTTGTTTTGAATAAGATGACTGAAATCTAATCCTTGGGAAACTGCCCCCTGCCTTACTCATACTCACAGCCTGGGATAGAATGTTCCAGAGCATAGACAGGGCAGCTTGGACAGTGAAGATATGACTTTAAGTAGTTCTTGTCTCCATTTTGCTATTCTACACTAAGTGAACATTTCTTCCAGGAGTCATTTGTGGTCAGCACAATCTAAATAGAGCCCTTAGGGAAAAGATCTTCATCACAATGCAAGATCACAGAATTTCTCCCCAACTCCTGCTTGCCCTATAGAATTCACTGGATTGAAGCTTGGTCTCTGCGTGGCTTCTCAGGAACACATAGCTAATTGTACTCCTGTTTTCCACTGTGACACTTTCTGAGGAAAATATGGAGCCAAGAAGGAATATAGAGAAAATCTGGAAATGTTTACTGATAGACACCATTATACACAAGAAATGGAGTGATCAGAGTTGCTAGAATGGCTATGTTGATCCCAAGCCCAAGGCTGCTTCTGGTGCTATCGAATGGGCACCAAAGGCCCAAAGACAGGGCTGCCAGGGTCAAAGACAGCTGAACATAATTGGCAAAATCCAATTTAGCGACAGCATGGTTAATGCCAACAAAACGGCGATACTGCACATGATGCTGGCCCACTCTCTTGAAATTGTGGGGCTCTCCAAGGGGATTGTTGATACAGGGGTACGATAAACCAACAACAGTGGACACCATTCCACAACAGGGGCGCACCCACCAGGTGGAAGAGAAGACAGTGGCGATCACCTCGTGGGGGCGGAGAGAAGAGGGTGACTTTTCTCTGGATCTGCAGCAGGTTGAGCGCCAGGGCCAGGAGGCTCCACTGCACCAGGGTCGGGGATCGCTGTCTCGGTCTCAGGGGCCAGAATGCGCCAGGATGCGGTGATCAGGCCTCCCACTTCCGCGGCCGCGCTGAGGTGCAGGCCCACGGGCTGCGGGTGGGAGGGCTCGGGTGCCTGGAAGCAGCAGCCCGCGACCCGCACACGGGTGCTTCTGTCGCGGTTGTCTGCCCCAGGCCAGGAGCCCAGGCGCGGCGGCAGCGGCAAAAGAGGAGGCACGACAGGATGGTCCAAGTGTGGCCTGGAGATAGAAAATATTTTACAGATACTTTCTCTCACTCCACAGGTATTTTGTTGATTAATTTCCTTTTTGCTGTGCAGAAGTTTTTAGTTTGATTATTTTTGTTTTCGTTGCTTGTGCTTTGGATGTCATATACAGAAAAAGAAAAAAAAAAATCATTGCCAAGACCAGTGTCAGGAAGATTTGTCTCTGTGTTTACTTTTGTGAGTTTTACAATTTCAGTTCTTATATTTAAATCTTTAATCAGTTTTGAATTGATTGGTGTGCATGGTATAAGAGAAGGGTCTAATTTCACTTTTTAAAAATTTTATTTATTGTTTTAAAAACAAATTGCATTTATTACTTAGAAGGTAACACATTCACATGGCTCCTAATTTCAATGACACAAACATGAAAAGTCTTCATTTTCCTCCCTGGTGGCAACCAACACATACACACTCCTGTTTTTTCCTTTTTATAATAAAAATCCTAGCATGTTGTATAAGTTAAGTTTTTATTTGTTCAACTATCATTTTAACCAATTTTAGGACTTTTCATCGTCCCCCAAAGAAGCCCTACCTCCTTAGCTATAATCTCTCACTTCTACCTCTAGCCCCACACAGCCATTGGTTACTATGTCATTTCACTTTCTTGTATGTAGTTATCCAGTTTTCCCAACACCAGTTATTGAACAGACTATCCTTTCTTCATTGTGCATTCTTGAAACCTTTGTTGAAAATTAGTTGCCTGTATGCTACCATGTATGCTACCAGCAATCCCACCTTTGGGTAGGTAGCCAAAGGAAATAAAATCACAATTTCTAAGAATTATCTGGATTCCCATGTTATTTGCAGCACTATTCACAATTGCCAAAATATGAAAATATGAATAAAAAACCTAATTTCTCACTGATGGATGGATAAAATGCAATGTGTGTGTCTGTGCATGATTATTTAGCTTTTAAAAAGAAGGAAACCCTGCCACTGGCAACAGGGCATTATCCTAACCCAAATGAACCAGACACAGAAAGAAAAATACTGATGATATTTCTTGTATGTGGTGTATGAAAAATAGTTGGCTTGGATATAACTCAGTGGTAGAGTGCTTGTCTAGCATGGGCAAAGTTCTGAGTTCAATTCCCAGCACTACAAATAGTCAGGTTCATACTAACAGAGAATAAAGTGGTGGTTATCAAGGGCTAGGGGTGTCAGTTGTAAGTTGAATAAGCACTGGAGATCTAATTACAGCCTGATAACTATAGTTACTAATGTTCTTGTTGTTGTTAGGTGCTATCAAGTCAGGTCCCACTCATAGCAACCCTCATAGGGTTTGCAATGGCTGATTGTTTTCGGGGTTGCTTCAGGAATAGTTACTAATAGTGTATTGTATGTTCCATGTTTGCTAAGGTGTTAGATCTCAAATGTCTTGCCACACACACACACACACACACACACACACACACAAACACACACAGAGTAACTGTATGAGGTGATGCATACGTGAATTAGCTTGACTATGACAATGACGTTACAATGGATACATACATCAAAACTTTATACACACAAGTATCACGTGCCTGTAATCCCACCAATTTGGGAGGCTGAGGCTGGAGGATCATAAGTTTGAGGCCAGGGGCAACCTGTGATGTCTCAAAGTAAAAAATGTAAAAGGGACTGGGGGTGTGGCTCAGTGGTGGAGTGCTTGTCCAGCACATGCAAGGGGTTCAAGCCTCTAGTACCAACAAACAAACAAAACAAAATGAAAAACACTTTGTACATGCTAAATAGATGAATTTTTTATTTGTCACCCATACAAAATCAATAGTTTAGGAAAGAGAACAAATTATAACTTGCTGAAGAGCCTTGAAAGACTGCTTACAAGGGAGGTAGGAAGGATGTTACCATAGGGAGAACACAGGATGGCGATCTACAGGGTCTCACTCTATAGCCTATGCAGCCCTCAAACTTGCACTGAATCCTCCTGTCTCAGCCTCCCAAGGCCTGGGATTCCAGACCTATGTCACCAGGCCCTGCTAAGATAGGGCTTTTTTATTTTTTAAGTTATCAGACAATATAATGACTTTCATTATGGGATTTTCATAAAATTGTATCATGTACTTTGTTCTTGTTCACTCCCTGATCACCCCCCATGTCACTCCCCACCCCCACTATTCCCCTCTCAACTCCAGATATATCCCCTTACACTTTCCAATCTTACACATGCACATGCGCTCGCTCACACACACACACACACACACACACACACACTTTCAAAATAAGTCTAGCTTCTGCATATGAGAGAACATGCAACATTTGTCTTTCTGAAACTGGTTTATTTTGCTTAGAATGATGACCTCCAGTTCCATGCATTTTCCTGCAAATGACACAATTTCATTCTTGTTTATGGCTGAGTAAAACTCCATTGTGTGTATAGATCACAGTTTCTTTATTTATTCGTCTGTTGGTGGACATCTGGGCTGATTCCCTATTTGGGCTATTGTGAACTTTGCTTCAATGAACATAGAAGTGCAGTGTCTCTGTGGCATCACTTAGATCCCTTTGGAAATATACTCAGGAGTGGTATAGCTGAGTCATTTGGTAGTTCTCTTTTTAATTTTCTGAGAAAACTTGGTACTGATTCCCATAATGGCTATACTAGTTTACAGTCCCACCAGCAGTGGATAAGGGTTTCTTTTGCTGTTGGGGCTTTTTTGAAAAAATGTTTTAGGACTTTAATGTTCTTCACATATTCAACGTGAAATACTGACCACAAACAGCAGGGAACAGATGTGGAACTTACAGTATGGCACTGGGCTCCAGTCTATTTTATCTTTGCTGATGCTTTTTCTAGCTAGATCTTAGTATTTGAACTTGCATTGGACTTCATTGTGGCTGTTGTAATTAGTTACTTCTGGAGTCATCTGAAAAGGCTTTCTTTTAAAGGGAAGAACCAGAACAAACCTTGTGTGAGGATGTGCGATGAGTAGAGAGTAGATGAGAGAATGTTTTACTTGGGCCGGCCTAGTAGATGGGGCCATTAAGCAGAGTTTCAAACCTGACAAAAATTCGGTCCAGGTTTGGGTGTGGGGTTAATATGTTAATAGTTAGAGGGTTTGGGTTTGGTTCAGGTTCAGATTTAAAATTTTAATCCTATGTGTAAAAAGATGAATAATATTTTCTCATTTTTTTCAAATTTAATAGCTAATGAAAACAACAGTAACAACATTAAAAGCTGAACCCGAACCCAGTGAAAAACCAGTTTTTCACTGGGTTCGGGTTCAGGTCTCAGTTCAGGTTCAGAAAAAAATTTTGAAGTGCTTGAATTGGAAAGGGGTTCTGGGTTCAGGTTCAGGTTCAGGTTCAGTTTGCAGCGCTGTTATCTACACATAGGGACTGAACCTGAACCCTCTACATTTTAACATATTGAACCCACACCTGAACCTGAACCCAATTTTTTGTGGGTTTGAAACCCTGCCATAAGACTATCTGCTGGCTTGGGGGTGAGGGCAGGCCAAAGTTCAGGGGTCTGGAAAAAGAAGAGAAGCTACCTCAAACATTGGCTAGCAAGCGTTTTGTTCCTTTTGATCAGTGGAACAAGCAGTGCAGCTAATCATTTATGAGACAAAGAACAGGGATTTAGAGGGCCTAAGGTCTGGCCTTGTGATAGGCAAACAAGGGAGGCATCCCCTGAGTCTTCTCTAGTCAGTCAGGGGAGGAAGGCTCTTTGCAGGAAGCTGTTTTCTGGAACACTAAGGACTGGGAGAGTTCTTAACCTTTACTGTGTCCAGGATCACACACCTCAGGTAAAATTCAACATTGATAAGTTGTTGTTGTTGTTGTTGTTGTTGTTGTTGTTTTAAGGAAGGAAGAGAGAGGAAGCTAGTTTGCTACTAGTGAGTAGAATGTGCAGATCTGGCCAGGGGAGCACTCTGTATCCCAGAGGTGAATGTGAGCTCTTCACATGGCATCGGCTGTTGTGATGTTGTGATACAGGGAGCTGAGCGGTGGCTTCAAGGAGGTGTAATGGACTGGTGTGCCAACAGCCCTCAGATAAAATGAATGTCCCACATGGGATTTATGACTCTGTGGAGGCACTATGTAACCACTTTCCCCTGTCCAGGGAGTGAGATTGATTTAACAAACTCTCCAAGGTATGTTCTTACTAAGCATGGAATATGTCTTCACCTCAGACATAGAAAATAGCCACAGTTAAATGCTGGGGATTAGGTTAATGCTTAGTGTGCACCGGCCCTGGGTTCTAGCCCCAGCACTGCAAAATAAATAAATCACACATAGTACATACATACATACATACATACATACATAAATGGGGCAGAAATATGTCTGAAAATATTTGGATCAGTGACGTTTAATTCAAAATTTTGTCTGCTCTCTATATTTTTATTAAAACATTCTAGAAAAGCCTATTCTTTTTATCTCAAAGCAGAACAGAGACACTGCACTTCCATGTTCATTGAAGCAAAGTTCACAATAGCCCAAATAGGGAATCAGCCCAGATGTCCACCAACAGACGAATGAATAAAGAAACTGTGGCCTATACACACAATGGAGTTTTACTCAGCCATAAACAAGAATGAAATCGTGTCATTTGCAGGAAAATGCATGCAACTGGAGGTCATCATTCTAAGCAAAATAAGCCAGATTCAGAAAGACAAATGTTGCATGTTCTCTCATATGCAGTGTATAAGTTCTAGAAAAAGCTCCATAATTTCTAACCCTGAAATGTGCACCACGTGCTGTGTTACCTGTGTCCTACCCATGGCCTGGTCTGGAACAGTGCTTTGGTGCCCCCTGTGCAAACATTCAAGTGTTTTGGTTTATTTGTTTTGTTTTTAATTTTGAAATTTTATTTTACTTTCATTCAAGTCTTTTTCTTCTGCAAAAGAAACCTGCTTTGGAAAGGGTGGGAAGAAGTTTGGGTACTAAATTACTAATATTTGGTCGGGAAAACTTGTGATAGATTGGTGTCTGTCAATGAGCTTGTGAAAAATTCACACCCTTGGCAAATGCAGGAAGCAGCTATATTATTGGCCTCAGCCAGTAGAACACAGGCTCATAAAAACAATGGCCATAACTTTCAGTTAATAAGCTTCCCCTTGGCCTGTACATTGCACCCAGCCTTGTGCTTTGCACCCTGCCTGTACTTTGCACTCCATTTGTGCCTGATGCCCTGCCCTGTACTTTGCACCCACCTCTGACCATATGCTCTCTGCCCCGAACTGTCCATTGCACACGGCCTTGTGCTTGGCACCCTGACCTGTCCCTTGCACCCAGCCTTGTGCCTGGTGCCCCGCCCTGTACCTGGCACCTGGCCTTGTGCTTCCGGCCTGGTCCTGTACTTTGCACCCACCTTGGATCCTGTGCTTACTGCCCTGCCCTGTACTTTGCACTGGGCATTTTGTTTGTGCCCCACCCTGTCCAATGCACCAGCCTTGTGATTTGCGCCCCTTCTGAACTTTCCACCCTGCCTTGTGCTTTCCTCGCAGCCTAGAACCTATACCCGGCCTTGTGTTTGGCGCCCCACCCTGTACCTTGCACCTGGTTGGTGCCTAGTGCCTCGCCCTATCCTTTGCCCCCGCCTCTAACCATGTGCTTTCTGTCCCGCTCTGTATCTTGCACCCGGCCTCCTGCTCTGCACACGCCCTATCCATTGCACCTGGCCCTGTGCTTTGTGCCTGGCATTGCACTTTGTGCGCTACTGAGCAGGGCATATTGGATTATGAAAATGAGAGCCGCTGGTGACTGTCACGTCACACCTCCGGCCAGTGGCGCGCGTGGGGGTCTCTGTGGAGCCAGTCCACGGCTGTGTTCCGACCCGGTCTGCGATGTACACAGCTCCTCCCCAAGTTGGTACAGCCGGCTCCCGCCCCATCCATAGGAGTGACAGCGGGTCGGGGTGGGGTGAGGGTCCGTGTTTGAGAGGAGGGGGGGCAGGGTGTCGGGGGACATCGCCACAGCGCAGCCGCGAGAGTGCCGTGTGCAGCTCGTGTATAAGTTCTTGCCTCCGCCTCCTCGTGGCCCTCTCTGCGCCGCAGCTGACGCGGGGCTGGTGTGCTCTGGCCACGTCCGCAAGCGCGCTCGCTGGCCTGGAGGCGTCCCCAGCAGGTATGACGCTGG
>VMDO01040905.1:0-11590 GCA_007922755.1 Pedetes capensis | reverse complement strand
TTCTGAGCTGGGTATGTGAAAGTGAAAAATGGACTGAGGGTTCAACCCAGTGACAGAGTATTTGCAAAGTATGTGCAAGGCTCTGGGTTCAACTCCAAGTATCACAATAAATAAGAAAAAGAAGAAAAGAAAGAAAGAAGGAAAGAAAGAAAAAGAAAGAAAGAAAGAAAGAAAGAAAGAGAAAGAAAGAAAGGAAGGAAGGAAGGAAGGAAGGAAGGAAGGAAGGAAGGAAGGAAGAAAGAAAGAAAGAAAGAAAGAAAGAAAGAAAGAAAGGAAGGAAGGAAGGAAGGTTAAAAAATAAAATAATATTGCTGGGCGCAGTGACACATGCCTGTAATCCCAGCAGCTCGGAAGGCGGAGTCAGGAGGACCGCAAGTTTGAGAACAGAGGCAGTCTTCGTAACTGAGCGAGACCCTGTCTCAAAAAGTAAAAACAAAATGGGCTGAGGGTGCAGCTCAGTGATCCAGCACTTATGCAAGTGCGAGGCCTTGGGTTCAACTTCCAGTACCGCAAAAAAAAAAATAATAATAATGATCCAATTTTGGCATTCACAAAAATGGATTGAACTAGAGATTATTATTACTTTAAGTGAAATAAGTGAGTCTCAGAAGGACAAATATCACAATTTTTCTCTCAGATGCAGAAGCTAGAAGTATTTATTTATACTTATATACTTATTTTATATGTATATATGTGTATATATACATATATGTGTAAGGTTGGAAAACATAAGGGGATATATTTTGTCAAGGAGGAATAGAAGGAATGGGTGGGAGCAACATGGGGGTAATAATAGAGAGAAGAAAACCAAAGTACATGATATAATTCCATGAAAATGCTATGATGAAGCTCAATATATTGTACACTAATTAAATAATAATAATATTAACAAGAGCAATAAATCTTTAGTATATTTTTATGAAGAAGACTGGCAAACCTAAATCTATCAAGGTGATCTAGAAGACTGGAGAAAAGGAGAGACTCAATACTGTTATTCATGTTTGAAGGCTGCCTGATGTAGAATTTCTGTATCTCAGGGGAATTCACACTTTTATTCAGGAATTCAACTCTTTGGATGAGTACTGCACACATTAAGGAGGGCATGCTGCATTGTTCAAGATTCAAGAATTTAAAAGTTAATCTCATCAAAAAAAAAAAAAACTCAGGGAACCACTCATAATAATTTTTTTTTACGAACTATGTGGTAACAATTGCCCAGCCAAATTGAAACACAGAATTAATCTCACAAGTTCAACAATTGTCATTTTGGAACCAATATTCATCTCCTTAAACCATATGTAACTAATACATAAAGACAATGAAAAGGTTATAATTCTACCTACAATGATAAAACTAACGAGCATATCAGTTAAAACACATTAACCATTTCAGGAGAAGAGGATGCAAACCCCTTTAAGATGAGAAAGGAAGCCACCAGGCTAGATTCCTCCAAGACTGGGGAGTTTACATTCCTTATCCTCCTGATCAAAGAACCAGATGGCACTTCCTTATCTAAGGAATGCCAAAGCTCCTTTCTAAACTCAGAGGCACTGTGTAAATCCCTCTGCATTGACATAACCTCTGGTGTTTTTTCTAGAAGTTGTTCAAAGATTTGGCAGTCAAGAACTTTCTGCTTTCTGTTTGGATTGCTATGTGACACCTGTGGACTGCTTAAAGTAACCAATCAAAGAGAAACACAAGGACCCCCGTTTTCTACTTGTCTATAGGTCCCATATAAGAGACAAGAAAGATTAAGTTGGGGAATATGGCCACTTTCAGGGACATGAGTTCCTGCTGTTGATATGCTGGCAATAACACCCCTTCCTCTAATTAATGTTGATGTTCAAGGGATTATCTCATTCAGATGGGCCTTGCTTCCTGCTATAGTTTTGTTCCCTGACTGGGAAGTGAGCCCATTACCAGAGAGAGCAGGTGGAGGTTCACCTGGTACTTTTCACCAACTCCTGAGACCCACGGGGAGGACCCCACTCAGCCCAAGTGATGTATGAGCAACTGAGCTAGAAAGGGACAGTAGATATTGCCTCTCTGTGTGGGAACCTCAACATACAAAAGGTGGGACACCCCCTTGGCAGATTCCTGAGGAGGCAAACACCAAAAGGAATAGGAACCAGGAGAGACACCTGAGGCCAGGTCAAGGGACCTGCTCTTTAGTAGCAGAAGGATGGCTTGATCCACCCACAGTGCCTCCTGAATACTGTTCATTGATGTCCAAATGGGAACCTGAGCCTGTGACCTAGGTTAAGAAACTGAGTTGGTGTGTGTCTCTAAAATACCATTCATGATAGTTCAAAGGAGACACCAGGCAAATTAGGTTATGAAATTGCATTGATTTTCACTTACTGCATACCTAGGCAACTGGGGTTGGTTTGTATGAATGAGAGTGTTTGATGAATGACTGAGATGGACATTGAAGGTATAGTTCTGACCCCTCCTCACAGAGCTGGAACAAGTGTGCCCCCCAAGCTGAGGTTCTATAAGACACCCTGCAAGACTAAGGGCACTTCATGATGATAGTTTAATCAGCCTACCAAAGCCAAGGGGGTCTGCCATCCCCATGAGGGGAGCAGCTGGCAAAGAGTGAAACATCCTTCCCCTTCCCCTTCTGTGGCGTGTGTGATATTTGTCCTGGGGTGGGATATGGGAAACACACAGGGAAAGGAAAAACCTTTGGGGACTATTGTAAAGAATTTTAAGAAAGGATTCTCAGAAGATTACAGGGTTTCTCTGTCTGCAAGAAAGTTAAAACTTCTCTAAAAACAGGAATGACTGAAATTTAAGGTGAAAAGTCCATTAGAAGGTATCTTAGATAAGGTTATAGTGCAGAGGTATGGTCTGCTGTAACTTGGGACTTTAAATATTTGGATCAATTACCATCCATAGATAGCTGCCTCCAGCTGGTGCTGGAGCCCTCTCCCATGGCTCAGAGCCTAAGATTCCCAGGTACTAGTGGCTAAGACATGGAAGGGCTCTGCCAGAACTGAGAAACCACTGCTGCCAATGGCACCTGAAAGCCTCGATTCCAACCTTGAGGAGGAATCAGAGTTATCACCTTATGTTCGTGCAAGAATTCCCACAAGGGAAGAAGTCAGACCCACTTAGCCTCCATCACCTGATTCCACTATGCCTCCTGAGGAGCTAGTGTGGGCCCACTTGCCCTGCAGAAGTCTAGGCTCAGGCACTGCCCTTTTGTCCTTAAGGCTTTGCCCATGAATTCCATAGGCAATTCAAATGCTGCTGAGGGAAATGTGGAGCCCAGGGCCACCGGGTGAGGAAGGAGAAGCTACTGCATGCTAAATTTTGTTATATCAGCCTTTTATGACTACTGAATTACTAAATTGGAAACACTACACTCCCTCCTGTATGAAGAAGCCCCAAGTTCTCATAAATTTGGTGCAGTCCATTGTCCAAACCCACAACCCCACGTGGGCTGACTGCTGCCAACTCTTCATTACTCTATTCAACATGAAGGAGAGATGCTGAGTAGTCCAAACTGCTACTAAGTGGCTGGAAGAGAATGATCTGGAGGATAACCTGGGCCATAGTGGGTAAGCTGAGGATGCTCTGCCTAAGTAGGACCACCAATGGGATCCAAATAAGGGGGAAGACATGGAAAAATTACTAAGATGTAGGGCAGCTCCCCTTCAGGGGCTGCAAAAGGAGATCCAAAAAAGCCACAAACCTTAGCAAGGTTTCCATGGTCCTGCAGAGGTCAGATGAGAATCCAAGGGATTTCTAGGAGACATTATGTAAAGCATACCATTTATATACCCCCTTTAACCTCTTAAGAGAGCCAGAGAATGGTTAATACAGCTTTTTTGAGTCAGAGCACAGTTGATATCTGACATAAACTTCAAAAGTTTGAGGGCTTTGTGGCAATGAATATTTCCCACCTCCTAGAAGTGGCACATAAGTCTTTCATAAATAGGAAAGTGGAGGGGAAGATAGAGAAGAAAAGAAACATGAAAAAAGCAGAAATAATCACTGCTTATCTGGCACAAAATCAGGAAAATGTTCCCCTATAATTCTAATAGGAAAAGGGAGGGAGGGAGAGCCAGTACAAAAGAAGCCCCTTCTGAGACATGCCCAATGTGCCATGTGTAGGGATTTGGGACACTGGAAAAATGAATGTACACA
Organism: Pedetes capensis; assembly: GCA_007922755.1. Lineage (NCBI taxonomy): Eukaryota > Metazoa > Chordata > Mammalia > Rodentia > Pedetidae > Pedetes > Pedetes capensis. Next base: position 7,435 of record VMDO01040905.1, on the reverse strand, counting down.
AAAGAAAAAGTGTCAGAAGGCAGATCCCAAAGAACAAGTGGCTTTGTCTAACGTGGCCACAGACTCCCTCTTTAATGACTGAAGCTGACCAGGCTCAGAGGCTCCTTATGAGCTTATGGTCCAAATGAAAGTAGGTAATCAAGAATTGGATTTCCTGATTGACACAGGGCCTGAACACTCAGTAGTCACTAGCCCAGTAGCATCTCTCTCCATGCTCCAGACTGACATAATTGGAGTGACTGGAGTGTTCACCCATCAATCCTTCTGCCTTTACTGAAAGTGTGCTGTCAGTGTCCATGAGGTGATGCTTCAATTCTTGCATATGCCAGACTGTCCCATCCCACTTCTGGGATGAGATTTTCTGGGGAAATTGCAAGCCACTATTTCTTTTTCTTATGATGGCCAATTAAACCTTCAGTTGCATAAGCCAGGGCTGGTTTTGACTCTCACCATCCCCAGGGAGGAGGAATGGAGGATATTTACTACAGAGCCCAGAAAAACATTGAGCCCACAGCTAACACAAAGATGGCCTGGGGTTTTGGCAGAGGACAACCCTCCCAGGCTGGTAATTAATCAAGTGCCAGTACGAGTTCATGAGCTTTGGCTCATCAGCCAGAGGCAGTAATCAATTCCCTGAGAAGCCCTAAAAGAAATTCAGGTACATCTACAGAGATGTAGGGAACAAGGCATCATCATGCCATGCCAGTCACCCTGGAACACTCCCCTCTTCCCTGTAAAGAAACCAGGGACAAAGGACTACCAGCCAGCTCAGGACTTGAGGGCAGTAAATCAGGTAACTGTGATGCTGCACCAGACTGTGGCTATCCTTTACACCCTCCTGATTGTCTTCCCTATGAAAACCTCCTGGTTCACCTGCTTGGATTTTAAAAAAATGAATTTTTCAACATCAGACTGGCCCTGGAAAGCTGTGAACAGTTTGCCTTCCAATGGGAGGACTCCTCCACAGAGATAAGAACACAGTATACCTGGATCAAGGTTCTTCAAGGATTCAAGAATGCACCAACATTGTTTGAACAGACCTTTGCCTGACATATCCTTCAGTTACCCATGCAGGATCTCCAGTACGTGGATGACCCTTTGCTGAGCCATGAGATGCTGAATGGACATATTGCTGCAACACCTTGAGGTGACACAAGGCCTCCAAGCAAAAGGCTTAAGTCTGCTTGTTTTGGTAAAAGGCTCAAATTTATATATTTTGGTAAAATACCTGGTATTCATACTCCCACAAGGAGTAAGAAAGCTGACAGTAGAGAGAAAGCAGGTAATCCAAAACATCCCGGTCCCAAAGATATGAAAACAAATAAGAGTGTTCCTAGAGGCAGTGGGATTCTGCGATGTATGGATTCCTAATTTTTCAATGCTTGCCAAACTCTTGTATGAGGCCATGAAGGGAGAAAAAGGGGAGCCTATTGAATGAGGGTCAGAACAGCAAAAGGCTTTTGAAAAGTTAAAAGAGGAGTTACAGGCAGCCCCAAATTTGGGCCTCCCTGAATTAACCAAGCTTTTTACACATTATATGTGTCAGAAAGCAGTAAAATACTTGAGGAGATATTGACTCAATGTGGGGTCATGGGTAAGACTGGTAGCTTACCTCTTTAAACAGACAGAGTTTTGGAAGGATGGCCCCAGTGTCTGAGAGCACTTGCAGCCATGGCTATCTTGGTACAGGAGGCTGACAAACTGACTTTGAGACAGGACCTGAGAGTCTGGGTGCCACATGCAGCCGTTACCTTAATGAACAATAGGGGGAATCATTGGCTGACCAATGAAGGCCTCATTAAGAACCCAGAGCTTGCTATGTGAAAATCCATGGCCTCTCTGAGCCCCATCACTTTCTTCCCGATGGAATGGAAAACTTAAACTTAAACATGATTGTGTGAAAGTCATGGAGGCAGTATATTCAAGCCAGCTAGACTTAATTAGACGCTGAGGGACCCAAATTTAGAGTGTTTGTGGATAAAAGCAGTTTTGTCAACCCAAGATGGGAAAGAAAAATTGGCCAGGCAGTAGTCATTCTAACTGAGGTGTTGGAGGCAAAGCCATTGCCTCAAGGGACTTCTGTCCAAAAAGCTGAACTGATTGCTTTAATTTGGGCACTAGAGCTGGCTGAGAAAAAGAATGTAAACATCTTCAATGATTCACTGTTTACTTTTCTTACTCTCCATGTACAGGGAACCATTTACAAGGAGAGAGGGTAGCTAATAGTGGGGAAGGGGAGACCTAAAGTACCCTTGTTGTTGTTGTTGTTAGGTGCCATCAAGTCGGTATCTGACTCATAGCGACCCTCATAGGGTTTTCAATGGCTGACTGTTTCGCGATTGCCTTGGGAGTGGATTGCCAGGCCCTTCTCCCATTTTTGTGGTGCTGGGCATCAAACTCGGGACCTCGGAGACTGCAGAGTGGTGCTCTACCAACTGAGCTAAATCCCAGCCCCTAAAGTAACCTAGTGTGATTTTACAACTGATGGAGGCCGTACAGAAGTCTAAGAAAGTAGTAATCATTCATTGCTGAGGACATCAAAAGATAGGAACCTTGGAGTCACAAGGAAATGCCAAGGTAGATAGAGAGGCAAAGAAAGTAGCAACCTTCTCCTTTCAAGCTGCCACTGTCACCTCCCTGGTTCCTTGGACACCAAATTTAACCCCCAAAGTATTCTGAAGAGGAAAAGGAATGGATGAAGAGAGGAGGGCAGAAGAGGCAGCTGGAGCATAGAAAAAGCTGCCAGATGGGAGGATTATAGCCCCTCACTTCTTGGTTCCAACAGTTGTTCAATGCAGTTCATGAGGCAACACATTTGGGGAAGGAAAAGACTGAAAAACTGTTGGGGAGGTACTTTTACATTCCCCTCCTCTCAACTCTTGCAAAACAAACTAGTCAGCATTGTGTAAGGTAGAGCCAGTACAATGCAACACAGGGTTTCCCCACCACCACCATTTGGAATCTGGTCCTATGAGGCAGCCCCATTTGAGGATGTGCAGGGGGACTTTACTGAGATGCCCCCAAGCAGAGGAAATTAATATCTCCTGGTATTAGCCCGCACATATTTGGGCTGAATAGAGGCTTTCCCCACCAGGACAGAAAAGGCCTGTGAAGCAGTGAGGACACTCCTTAGGGAAATTATACCTTGGTTTGGACTGCTGGTCCAAGTTGGATCCAATAACAGTCCAGTCTTTGTGGCTGAAGTAGAGCAGGAAACAGTCAGAGCCTTGGACATTGCCTGGAAATTGCACAAGGCATACCAATCTCAGAGCTTTGGCAGGGTAGAGCACATAAATAGGACATTAAAGACAGGAATTTTTAAGTTATTTCAGGACACAAAACTGGGTGCAGGCTTTGCCACTAGTCATTTTAAAAATTAGATATACTCCTTCTAAGGGATCAGGATATTCTCCCTATGAGATGATGTATAATATGCCTTCCCCAATTCCATTTAATTTACTGGGGACACCCAGGGAATTAGGGGACACAGATCTACACAGATAAATGGAGGTCTTAGGGAAAATAGTTAAAGAATATCCACATGAGTACTTGACAGGGCCCCTGTTAGTCTTTTTGCCCCTGTTCATTTTTTTCTCCCCAGGACACCAGGTTTGGGTCAAAGGCTGGATCTTAACCATCCTCAAGCAAAGGTGGAAAGGATGCTATACTGTCATCCTGAGCACACCCACAGCTGCCAAGTAAAGGGGATTCCTGTGTGGATTCATCAGACCAGACTAAAGAGGGCTGTACAACCTCACTGTGGAACAAAATTGGACCCAATCAACTCTTGCAAGACAACACTGAGGAGATCAACGTATGCTTCTCCAGCCATAAACCAGAAGCTGGCTGACCTGTGCATGGCAGAAGCCTGAGGACAATTGTCATGGGACTTCTCCTTGATTAGACTTTGGACCTTGGGAGAAAAGGAAGAAAGATGTGGCTTATGTGTTCATCAAACAAAGGTAGGACTAAGGGTAACTACCACCTTATTCTTTTATAGCTATTACAAATGTGAGGGAAAAATTAAGGGAATTGTGTTTATAACCAAACCTAATTTTTTGTGTATGATCCAGGTAACAACCAGTCATATGTCTGTTGCAATTCCGTTGAGCCTCCCATAAGTATCACTTTTGAGATATGGGTAGATACAGACCATAGGTTTTTAGACCCCTCTTAGCCAATAAAACCACCAAAAAGCAAACCCCAATCAAGGAGATAAAGATCTATTTGAATGTATGTCAGACAACTAATCTAAATATTTATGGGCTAGGATGTGGGTCACTAAGTTGGGAAATGAGTTATGCATTTGCAGGTATATACCTATGTGAGGGCAGCTGTACTGACTCATGATGGAATTGGGGACAAGTTAAATGGGTGACATATATGTGACAGACTCCATGGCTTCCATAATCTTTTTTTTTTTTTTTTTTTTGGCAGTACTGGGAGTTAAACCCAAGGCCTTGCACTTGAATGCTTTGCAAGTGCTATACCACTGAGCTGCACCCCAAGACCATTATTTTTTTGACTTTTTGAACAGGGTCTCACTAAGTTACATAGACTGCCTCTAATCTTGAATTTGCCAACCTCCTGCCTCCACCTCCCAAATTGCTGGGATTATAGGCATGCGCCAGCATGCCAGGCTGGCTTCCATAATCTTAAAGAAAGGGAAAGCTTCCCCAATTGTAAGAAAAGCAATTGTACCCCCTTAGAAATTTAAGAATAATACATCCTGAGGATACTCACATATGGGAAAAAGAAAACAGATTGTCTGGGAATCAGTGGCAGAGGATTAGATCTGGTGGTAGACATAACTCTGAAAAAGGTCACCACTCAGAAAAAGATTAACTTCCAAGTTTTTGTGTTCTTCTATGAAGAAAAGTCTCAACCTCTGCCCTAGCCCCCAAGTAGTACAAAAATTTGTTTGTGGGATTAGCAGAAAACATATCCCACCCTCTAAATGTTATATCATGTTATATATGCAGAGGGAGTCTGATGGGAGATCAATGGCCATGGGAAGCAAAGGAGTTATTGCCCCATGAAATGATAGACATTTCAAGCCAAGAAATGCCTCCTCCACATGTTGCCTTTTGGTTTCTAAAATCCTCAATCATCCATCAATATTGCCTCACAAGATGGGGATAGCCTTTTACCTCACCAGTGGGGGAAGTAGCCTGTAAAGGTCAGAAAACTCTTAATACCACAACCAGAGAAAATATGTGGTGGGGAAGTAACTGGACTGAAAAAAACCCTCTTGACAGGTTCACCCAACTGAGAGAGGCTTGGGACAATTTGGCAAGTCTAAGAGACTGGACTGCCCCACCTGGACTATATTGGATATGTGGACTATATTGGATATGTGGTTACAGAGTTTATGATAATCTCCCTGATGAATGGAATGGGAACTGTGTTATAGGCATAATCAAAACCTCTTTCTCCTTATTACTACTAAAACCTAGGGAACTACAAGGCTATCCAATCTTGGCCCCCCAGCAGAATGCCAGAAAAGGAAAATAGCCATAGGAGATAGGAAAAAATTATGAATGATCCCCCGAGAGGACTATCCAATGTTATTGCCCAGCCACATGGGCCCAAGATGTGTCATGCGTATACCCTACATCTACATGCTAAACCACATAATTTAGTTACAGGCAGTGCTTGAGTTAATCACCAACGAAACAGGTAGGGCCCTGATCTTCCTCACCCAACAACAGAGTCAAATCAGAAATGCTGTCTACCAGAATAGACTTGCCTTAGGTTACTTGTTGCCCCAAGAGGGAGGAGTATGTGGAAACTTCAATTTTACTAAATGCTGCTTACAAATCGATAATCAAGATGGGTGGAGTCAAGGTGGAGGACAGATAACACTCGCCTTCTGTTCCGGAGCAATGGGAAACCTCGATTAGGGGTTTAAAACTCAAATTGAATAAATAGAAACAGTGATAATTTAGTTTGAGAGATAGAGAATGAAACTAGGCATACACTGAAATCAAGGATTTGGCTTTGGAGGAGCTACACAGTGGCCAGCAGTGGGACCACCACCATTTCACCATCACACAGACCGTGGATAGAATCCCGGAGACTTGGAGGGGACTTCGCGCACATGCACCCACGGGGCCCGGACCCAACACAGATTGCAAACTTGGCAGCACATTCTCACCCTGCCTGCGGGGCACTGACTCTAGGTGAGTCAGCTTGAGGTGGCACATGGAATCGCCATCCATAGCAGCCACGGAGCGAACGGGGAAGCCGGTGCCAGCAATCCGAGTCTAGAGCTGAGACTCGGCTCCCTCCCTCCTGTTGTGGTGGGTCAGGTCTACAGTTGCGAACTCCACAGATATAAGGGCACACATATACCTGGATCCCAGATACACCAGAGGTGAGCCCAAATCATCCCACTGTACTGTGGAGAAATCTGGGGTTTGTGGAGGCGACTGAGCCCCACGCGGACAGAGAGCTCCTTTTCAGCAGAGCCTAGCGGCACAATTAGCCACAAGCAGAGCAGTTCCAAGTGCGATCACAGCACACGACAAAATGTGTTTCAGATTCCCTCTGGGTCGGCGGGAGAGTATCCCACCCACAAGAGGATATGGTCCTCCCAAGTGGGCGGAAAACCCTGCAATAAAAACTCCATGATAGCAGCCATATTCCTCCCATGCTGTAGGTTTTGGGGAGGAAATCTCTGATTTGGGGAATTGGCGCCCGATCTACGTGGGACAGGGAGAACTCCAGGAAGACCCCACAGGTTCCACTGCCTCTCGAACAATACAATAGTCACAGCATATTTCATGGAACAGTCTGTTTGGGCACTCGGGGCCCCAATTAAATCCAGGTTATTATGAAGAGTTTGGCTATATGGACCCAATAAGACCGACAGTTATTGTGGACTGTGTGGAAATACTGCCACCCTGAGCTCTGTTGGGAGCATTGCACCCTGTATTATCAACTCCACCTGATTGAACTGGGTGTAATCAGATCAGACTCCACCTCCAAGAAAATATGTTTCTTCCTTTAACAGGGGTTAACCCAGGGTCTTGAGCCTGCTTCCTTTGTGGAAGCTGGACCGACACGCTGTGCCCCCAGCCCATATATTTTTTGCTTTTTGAGACAGGCTCTTGCTGGGCTGCACAGATCTCGGGCTTGCAACCATCCTGCCCCCATCCCCCAAGCCACTGGGATTCCAGGCTTCCATCACTGCACCTGACAATAAGAGTTGTTATATGTATGCGTGAGGCCTGGAATTTTATTTTATTTTATATTTTATTCTATTTTTTTCTTTTATTTTACATTTTAAATTTTTATTTAATTTTTATTTTATTATTATTATAATTTTTTTTCTATGGGGGTTTGAACTCAGGGTTCTGAGCCCGCTTGTTTGGTAGGTGCTGGACTGCGGCACTGCACCCCAGGACCCTTTCTTTTCTTTTTCCTTTCCTTT
>VMDO01040904.1:0-11590 GCA_007922755.1 Pedetes capensis | reverse complement strand
CTATAACCATCTGCGGTTTATTCCGGTGATGCAAGACTGGTTCAATATTTGAAAAATCAATGTAATCCATCATGTCTATAGACATGATAAAAGAATCACATGATAATACTAATCAATAAAAAGAAAACATTTGAAAAAATTCCATACCTATTTATGTTTTTAACTCTCAGCAACCTACAAATAGAGATGCCATGGTATTTTCAGTGGCATCATATGGTTGTGAAAGCTGGACATTGAACAAGAGAGAGAAAAAGAATTGATGCTTTTGAATTGTGGTGCTGGAGATGTCTATTGAATATACCATAGACTGCCAAAAGAACCAACAGATCTGTCCTAGAAGAAGTACAACCAGAGTGCTCCTTGGAAGCAAAAATGGCCAGACTGCATCTTACATATTTCGGACATGTAGTCAGGAGAGATCAATCCCTGGAGAAGGACATCATGTTTGGAAGAGTGGCAGGTCAACGCAAAAGAAGAAAACCCTCCACCAGATGGATTGACACAGTGTCTGCAACAATGGGCTTAAACATAAATAAGATGGTTTGCCTGGCACAGAATCGGCAAGTGTTTTGATCTGCTGTACATAGGGTCGCTATGAGTCGGACTTGACTCGACGGCACCTAACAGCAACAATAACAATATTTTGTTAAGAATCTTTGTACTTATATTCATGAAGGATACTGGTATATTTTCCTATCATTTTTATTTTTTGTACTGTCTTTGTTCAGTTATGATATTAAGGTAACAGCTTCATAAACTTATGTTCATTCATGTTGTATTTTCTGGAAGAGAATACGTAGAATTGGTATCAATTATGTTTTAATGATCAGTAGCGTTCTCTTTGGGGCTGGGATTTGGCTCAGTTGGTAGAGCTCTGCGCTGCTGTCTTTGAGGTCCTTAGTTCAATTCCCAGCACCACAAAAATGGGAGGAGAAGGACCTGGCAATCCACTCCCAAGGCAATCCCGAAGCACTCAGCCATTGAAAATCCTATGAGGGTTGCTATGAGTCGGATACCGACTCAACGGCACCTAACAACAACAACAACAAAGCGTTCTCTTTTGAAAACACCAGGAGCTTGTAGAAGGTCATGATGGCTAAAATTTAAGTAATGAAAGTGGTATTCATTTTAGCACTAATTCATTACCAACATAAACAAAAATTGGTCTACTTAGAATCCAAAAATAAAAGAAAAATGGAAGCAAGTAATCTGTTAGGTTCCAATCAGAGAGAAACTAGTGTTCATTGCTGTTGTTTTTAGGTGTCATCCCAAACAATTATAATTCAAGTAGATAGTGATTCCTCTCATTGCAAAAACAAACAAACAAACAAACCTGACTACAATGATTACAGTGGAAAGAATACTTGCCCTGTTATGTAAACCCTACCAGGAATGTTTCCAAGCAAATATGTATATGATTATCACAGAACAATAGAAATAAAAAATTGTATATGCATAAATACAGACATAGACTAGTGGAATAAAAAGAGTCAAAGAATAAATTTTCACATATATGATCAAATGATATTTGTCAAGGGTGACAAGACCATTCAATATGAAAAGGGCATTCTTTTCAGCAAATGATTTTGGAAAAATTGAATATCCATATGAAAAAGAAGAAAGTTTGACACATGCCTCACCCTACACCATAAAAAAGTTAGTTCAAAATGGGTCAAAGACCTAAATGTAAGACCTAAAACTGCAAAGCTCTTAGAAGTTTTGAAAATGTAAAGAAAATGCAGTGATTTCTTAGATATGAAACCAAACGCACAGGCAATGAAAGAAAACAGATAAATTGGATGACTTAACCATGAAAAACTTGTGTATCAAGGGACACAAGCAGTGCACCAATGACAACCTATGGTGGGAGAAAATATTTTCACATTGTGTGTGTGTGTGTGTGTGTGTGTGTGTGTGATAAGGGATTAATGTTTTGAATAAAGAGCTACAACTCAACAATAAAAAAGAACAACTCAATTTAAAAATGGGCAGAGTTTTGATAGACATTTCTCCAAAGAAGATATATATATATATATGTCCAATAGGCACATAGAATGATGTGCAACATCACTCAGATTATGGAAGTGAAAGTAAGAACCACAGTAAAATACTACTTCACTCCCAGTAGGATAACTACTGTTAAAAAAAAAAAGAAAACTGAAAATAACAAGTGTTGGTGAGCATGTGACGCAATCGGAAACGTTTTATACTGTTGGTAGGAATGTAAAATTGTGCAGCCACTATAGAAAGCTTTATGGCACTTCTTTTTAAAAACTAAAAGCTGAATTACTATTTAATGCAGCATTTCCACTGATGGGTAGATATGTAAAAGAATTGAAAGCAGAATCCCAAAGAAATGTCTGTGTACCTGAGTTCATGGTAGCATTAGTCACAATAGCCCAAAGGTGGAAGCAACCTAAGTATCCCTGAAAATTTGAATAAATAAATAAAATATGTTATATATGTTAAAGCAGAAGGAAATTTAGATGCATGCTACAACATAGATGATCCTTGAGGAATTTATGCTAAGTGAAAAATGTAAATACTATATGATTCCACTTATATGAGGTTCCTAGAGTAGTTGAATTCATAGAGACAAAGTAGAATGATAATTGCCAGGGGCTGGGAAGAATGGAGAACAGAGAGCTATTTAACCAGTATCAAGTTTTAGTTTTGAAAGATAAAGACTTCTGGAGATTGGTTGCATAATGATGTGAATGTACATCACACCACTGTATTGCACATTTAGAAAAGGTTGAGATGTAAAATTTGTGTTGTGCATATTTTATCATAGTTAAATGTTTAAAAAGTATAAATATTCTAATTAGAGGTAGGTAGGCTTTCTTTGCAAAGTTGAGTCTGTTTTTTTAAATAAAAAATCAAGTTGAGAAACTAAGATGAGTCACTCTTGCCAAGAGAGAAACAATGAATGTGTTTTAGATCTGAAAATTAACCTGAGTATATACCAGAATTGTTTTCTTTGTTTTAACTATGATTCAGCCTTCAAATATCTTCTAGTGATGCTCAAAGGTCAAAAATCAATTAGTCATCTCTGACACCTCTCCCAGAATAATTTTTTTCAGAATTCTGTATGTATTGCTAGACTAATCCATTTTTTACATTTATATGCCTCTAGATGCCTGCAGCCATAGCCCTGTGGCATCTGATCCAATCAGATCTCAGAATCTAAGCAAGGTGGGGCCTGGCTAGTACTTGGATGGGAGACCACCTGGGAATACCAGGTGCTGTAGGCTTGGGTGAAGGACCTGGCAACCCACTCCCAAATATCAATCCACCATTGAAAACCCTATGAACAGAAGAGAACCACTGAAAATAGTGTTTCGCATGTTGCCTGTAGGGTCTCTCTGAGTCAGATACCAACTGGATGGCACCTAACAACAACAGTCCTCTAGAGTTTAGTGTAGAGTTTTGTGTGGGGTAGGGTTTAGCTCAGTTGGTAGAGTACTCTGTGCTCCCTGAGGCCCTGGGATCCATGCCTAGCACCACAAAACTGAGAGAAGGACCTGGCAGCCCATTCTCAAAACAATCAGCCATGGAAAACCCTATAGGTAGTGGAGAAGCACTGTCAGATATGTTGTTGTTGTTAGGTGCCGTCGAGTCGGTATCCGACTCATAGTGACCCTCTGTACAACAGGGGAAACACTATTGTCAATGCTTTTCTGATGTTCATAGGGTTTTCAATGGCAGATTGATTCTTGGGAGGGGGTTGCCAGGTCCTTCTCCCAAGCCTACAGCTTCTGGTGTTCCCAGGCGGTCTCCCATCCAGGTACTAACCAGGCCCGACCCTGCTTAGCTTCTGAGATCTGACGGGATGGGATGCCACAGGGCTACAGCTGCAGGCTACTGTCAGATATAGTGTCTCTTTTGTTCTGTTGTACATAGGGTCACTGCAAGTTTGACCTGACTCGACCTCACCTAACAACAAGAAGAGTTTAATGTCAGGGATTATCCTGTAGATAACTTTGTTCCCTTGATGCTTAAAATTATGTCAGGCAAAGAATAGGCAGGTAATAGTTTACAAAGTGTGATTAAAAGATATGGTGAATGTTTAAATTTTTTAAATATTACAGTAGAAGACACATTGCCATTAATTACCCTCAAAATACTCTCCCTGGCTTTCAATACACATTATCTTGTCATTCTTGCCACTTTCTGAATCAGTTGTGGAAGTCATCTTTTTTTATTAGCATTTTATTTATACATGCTAGTGAGGTACAGAGTAATAAATAATTTGCTGTATCCATTATACAACTATTAAATCAGCTTTTCTTACATTTCCATTTCCTTAAATATTTTACAGAACTGAATAAACAAAGGAATAAAAATGTAGGAATTTTAATTAACATGTAATGAGTCATATGCAATGATGGATTATACCGATTGATTTTTTTCTTTTTGTTCCTTTTTTTCATGTGTTCATTGAGTTGCACCCTGTATTTTGCGTTTTTTCTCTCCCTCTTTACCACTCCCTCCCCCTTCATATTGGGTCTCCTGGTGTTTTCCATTAGATAAGAATTGCTCATTTTTATATAAGTTCTCTTTCATGAATATCTTTAGTTGCGTTGTTGTGGCTGCCTCCATGTCCTGAATCAGTTCAGAATATTTACCTTTCATGGTCATTTTGACTTTGATGAAGAGCCAGAAGTCAGACAGTGCCATATCCAGTGAATCAGATGGATGAGGACAGACTGTAATGTTTTCCTTTGACAGAATTGCTGTACTAGAAGCAATGTGTGACACAGAGTGTTCTCATGATGGAGGATGAAACTAAAGACAGTCACTGAAGAAGACTTCCAGAACTGCTTTAGAAAGTGGCAAGAGCAATGGGATAAGTGTGTTCGAAGCCAGGGCAAATATTTTGAGGGAGATTAATGGCAATGTGTCTTTTACTATGGTAATTTTTTAAACATTCATCATAGTTTTTTATCACACTTCATATTAAATGCATTGATCAATTATTAAGCACTTAATGTGCACAAAGAATAAGATACATAGTTTTTAATGTTTCCTTTTTTAGTACCAGTCAAAACTACACAGAAAAAATCTAAGACTAAAAAAAAATCTAAAACTTAACCATCATATTGTGAAACTGAAAAAGACAGTTTAACCATTATTGATCTATTAGGTTTTATATATATTTTAATGTATGTTTAATATTTGGTAGAAGACAAAGTTATGATTTAGCTTATCAGAGCAAGTTAAATGATTTTGTAATTTCAGACCTCTGAAGTATAAAGGTGTGTTTTAGCCATGACTTTAAATATATATCACATTTTTAGTGCTGATTCTTAAAGTTATACCTGCAAGGTGTCTATTATGCTTAAAAGAATGTTGCTATCACTTGCAGGGCAATTACTGTTAATTGTAACTAAGTGTAGCTAGTAAGTGTATCTGCTTAGGTATGTGGGACGTTTAATGAAGTTACTGTATATATACCAGTATAGCATTTGTAATTACCATATATTTTAATATACTTTTTATTAATAAATGTTAGTGGGGTACAGAGTAGTAAAGCATTTGCTGTTTCCATTAGGCACATATTACATCATTTGTTTGCATTTATAACAACTTACATAATTTATGAACCTTTTAATTAACATGCAGTAAAAATCATAAGCAATTAGGGATTATATTCCCATTTTTTCCCATGTATTCGTGGAGTTGCATCATGTAACATAATTTGTCCTCTCCCCCTTTAACCCTCTGTATTATTTCCCCTCCCGTTCCCCCTTCTATAATCTTTGCTCTCCCCCACTAGATCCCCTCCTACTTCTTTCTACTCTACTCATATTTTCCCTTCTTAGATAACCCTGATTGTTCTTTTTAAAAAATATATCTATGTATTTATAAGTTTTTATTTTCTTTAAGTTAGCTTTAGTTCCAAGATATGAGTGAAAACATATGGCATTTCTCTTTAGGGGCCTGGGTTTGTTCACTTAGGATGATATTCTCCATTTCCATCCCTTTTGCTGCAAATGACATTATTTCATTCTTTTTTTTAATGTGGAGTAGTATTCCATTATGTATATATACCACAACATTTTTTATCCATTCCTCTGTTGATGGACATCTTGGTTGATTCCAAACCCTTGCAGTTGTGAAGAGTGCTGCATTAAATATGGAAATGCAGGTGTCCCTTTGGTATGATGATTTATCTTCCTTTGGGTATATTCGGAGATGTGGAGATGTGGTGTCACTGGATCGTATGGCAGTTCTGTTCTTAGTTTTCTAAAGTATCTCCATATTGACTTCCAAAGTGGTTGAACCACTTTACAATCCCACCAGCAGTGTAAAAGGGTTCCTTTTTTTCCACACCCTCACCAGCATTTGTTATTATTTGTTTTGTTGATCTTGGCCCTTCTTACTGGAGTGAAATGGAATTTCGGTGTCATTGTGATTTGCATTTCCTTAATGGCTAGGGATACTGAGCATTTCTTCATGGGTTTCATGGCCCTTCAAACTTCTTCCTTTGAGGACTGCCCATTTCCTTTGCCCACTTACATATTGGGTTATTTGTTGTCTTGGGATTTGCTTTCGTCAGTTCTTCCTGTATTCTTGAAATTAGTCCTCTGCGCAATGTGTAGGATGTAAAGATTCTCTCGCATTCTGTAGGCTCTCCCTTAACTTGGTTGATTGTTTCCTTTGCTATAAGAAGCTTTTTAATTTCACGTAATCCCATTTGTTATACTTTTTTTAGTTTATATTTTTATTGGAAATTTTTAATGTACACTTTAATGTGATTCATTCTGACATGCTTTTCATTGTGACATTTCCATATATGCATTTTGTTGTACGTTATTCATATAGGTTCCCCCTTACCCTCTTGTATGCTTCCCCTTCATCCCACCCCCCATCAAAGACATCTCTACCATTTACTTGTCTTTTTATGGTGATATTTTCCTGTTATATCCTTGGGTTCCAGTTCTGTTTAAGATAGAAACTTTTCCTGCAGTGAACTTTCTTTTTACCTTGTCAGAACTATTACATGCATTTTCTAGACCATCTATAATAATACCATTCTCAGCTTTTTTTATTGTGATCCGACCTTTGTATAGGATTTTTTCCTTCTTATAATTTTGATTCAGCTCCCACATATGAGTGAGAACATGTGGTGTTTCTCTTTTTGAGCTTGTGTTCATTCACTTAAAATAATTTTCTCCAATTCCATCCATTTTGCTGCAAATGGTCTTATTTCATTTTTTTTGATTGCTGAGTATTATTCCATTCTGTATATGTACCATAGTTTTTTTTATCCATTCTTCTGTTGGAGGGCACTTTGGTTGATTCCATATCCTTGCTATTGTGAAAAGTGCTGCATTGAACATGGAGATGCAGGTGTCTCTGTGGTATGATGACCCATCTCCTTTGGGTAAATTCCCAATAGTGTTATAGCTGGTCATACAGTAGATCTATTTTCAGCTTTTTAAGATACCTACATATTGATTTCCACAGTGGTTGGACCAATTTACAGCTCCACCAACAATATAAAAGTGTTCCCTTTTCTCCGCAACCTCGCCAGCATTTGTTGTTATTCGTTTTATTGATCTTGGCCATTCTTCCTGGTGTAAGATGAAATCTCAGAGTTGTTTTAATTTGCATTTACCTAATGGCTGGGGATATTGAGCATTTTTTCATGTGTTTCATGGTTTTTATACTTTTAAGAAACTATTACAAACCAGGCATGGTGGCGCATGCCTGTAATCTCAGTGACTTGAGAGGCAGAGACAAGAGGATCAAAGGTTCCAAACCAGAGGCAACCTGCATAATTTAGCAAGACCTTGTCTCAATTTAAAAAATAAAAAAATGGGCTCTAGGTGCAGCTCAGTAGCAGAGCACTTGCAAAGTCGATGCAAGGCCCTGGGTTCAGCCCTCCAGTACCGGAAAAAAAAAAAGAAAGAAAATTTTACAAATAGGCACATATAACTACTTTTACATTGAGTTTAAGTCCAAGCTTCATTAGTAATTATGTATTACCTTTATTATCACTTAGAATAATCATATATTAGCAATCCTTCTGAGTTAGTAGCATCACCATCTATATTATATTAGTCAAATGAATGTGTTCTATTGTATACAAAAAGTTAAGTGGTACTAGCATTTCTGAAGTTCACATCTTTGGAAAATATTCAACTTTCTAATATAATTCTAATTCTTAATTTCAGTTTTTTTATTTTAAAAACTCATGAGAATATTGTTTGAAATAAAAATTAGGATGGCCAGGCACCATGGCCCATATCTGTAACCCCAGCAACTCAGGAGGCTGAGCAGGGGGATCATGAGTTCAAGGTCAGAGGCAGCCTGCATAAGTTAGTGAGACACTTCTCAAAATAAGAAATAAATAAGGGGCTAGAAGTACAGCTCAGTGGTAGAGCACTTGTCTAGCATGTTTGAGACCCTGGGTTCAACCCCCTAGTACTGAAAAAAAAATAGAGCCAACAGGAGCCCATGTCAGGGTTGAATGAAGAGAGACTGATCAGCTGATCCAACTGTGAGGTCATCATCATATATTTTGCAAGCTAAACCAACAAAAACAGGGAGTTTGTGGTTTGAATGAAAAGGACCTTTTAAACTTTAGAATAGTTGTTTACATTCTTGTGCTCAATAAATAGAGAAATATGAAAATAATTATCATAGACACCAAAATTATACATACACACACATACATACATATTTCCCCCACTGTTATGTCACCAGCAGCACCTACCTTACTAGTGGTGCACATTCTTGGTGCTTGAAAATATTTGTTGAATATTTAATGAATTTCATTCCTTGTTAGAAGCTTGATCAATGCAGGAATACAAATTAACTGGTCGACATTAGCAACTGGGAATCCTAGATGAAACTCTAGTTCTTCAGCACAACCTGAAGAAAAATATGAGGGATAGAGCATCCCAATAATGAAAGGTACATCAGAAACAAGTATATGTCTGGTTGGGATTAAGTGGAATTGGAGACTAGTGAGAAAAAGGATCAAACTTAGATAACTACTTTCTTTGAATTTCCTTTTGTGCCACTACCATGTGTTATACTGGGTATCATCATCCCAAAGTGAGAAAATTGTTGCTTTTCATTTCTTTTCCCAAAGTAAAAAAAAAAGTTAGTGTATAAATTATGGCAAATCCATACTGTAATACTATTAGCATTTTAAAGGAATCTGATGGTGTCTGTATTCCTAGAAATAAATTGTGTGTGTGTGTGTGTGTGTGTGTGTGTGTGTGTGTGTGTGTGTGTGTGCTTGTGTTAGGTGATGAAGGAAGAACTACTCAAATTCTCAACTTTTTAATTTTCTGGCATTTTTTCTTGCCTCTCTCTAACATTATTCCTAACTCATCAGTTCCATCAACTTCTATAATAGTACCCCTCTAACTTAATCTCCATTTGTGATTCCAACCCTACTATATTCTTCACTAATTTTTGGCAAAATTTCAATAATTAAACAAAGATGCTGGATATTAGCAAAATAAAATGTGTTATAAAACAAATCACTATGTCAGAATCTGATGAGTTACATGTGAAAAATGTAAATGTAACAAAATCCTGTTTGTGAAGGCAGAGATCCCGAGACACAATTTCATCCTGAATGTTGCATTGAGGATTAAGTTTCAGTAAGAATTGTGGAGGGTACAAAAACATTCACACCATAGCATGCAATGTATGTATTTTTCTAATGATTACATGTATCTGATAATTATCATACACTTGGGAAATAAACTAGGGAAAAGTAAATAGAAATGGAAACATTGAATTCCAATAACAAATGTGGCACCTTGATTAATTCATTGTTGTTGTTAGGTGCCATCAAGTCTGTATCTGACTCATAGTGACCCTACATACAACAGGGGAAACACTATTGTCAGTGCTTCTCTGCTATTCATAGGGTTTTCAATGGCGGATTGATTTTTGGGAGTGGGTTGCGAGTTCCTTCTTTTAAATCTACAGCACCTGGTGTTTCCAGGTGGTCTCCCATCCAAGTACCAACGAGGCCTGACCCTGCTTAGCTTCCAAGATCTGTTGAGATCGGATGCCACAGTGCTATGGCTGCAGGCTTGATTATTTCATTAGATGTTTAATTCCACAATTAAGTTTCATAGTGGCAAAAAACAGGCAGAGATTTGCCTTTTTTTTTGGCGGTATTCGGAGGCTGAACTCAGGGCCTTACACATATTTGCAAGTGCTTTATCACTGAACTACACCCTTAGCCCTTCTTTTAATTTTTTTTTTTACCTTGAGACTGGGTCTTGCTAAGTTATGCAGGCTGCCTATGGCCTTGAACTTGTGATCCTCCTGCCTCAGCCTCCTGAGTTGCTGAGATTATAAGCATGGCCCACCACAACTGACTTAAATAAGATTTCTTAACTGCAAATACGGTGTCCCTTCCACTAGGCCAAGTGCTATGCTAGACAAAGTTATCACTTATGATAATTTTTAAAAAGAACTTTCTAGAATTGCCTATTTATTTTTTTAATGCACTCAATATGTAAAAGTTTACGCCACCATCTCCTTAACATATCTCTTTATAGTAGTTTTTAATAGATGTATATTCCATATTAGGAAGAACTGATAAATATTTATTCTTTGATATGTTGAAACTCTCCTGAAAATGTGAATTTTCTTGTGTATCTAACAATGCACTGTTTTGGTAGACTCAATCAAGACTTGTCCCCATTAGGAGTTCAGTGTAAGTTTTATTTGGGTATAAATAAATTATGGCTTCAAGAAGACGTTTCTCTTCCATTTATCTTCTTTATTTCTCTGAAGAAAATTGACAGCATCTCTTCCACATAGCCACGTGTGTAAATAGCCAGAAAAATAACAACATTGCAACATATTTATAGAAGCAGAAACATGTTTTTGGATTTATATAAACAGAAAGAGAATATAAGAGAGAGAAATTAGTCTTTGGATTCCAGGGAGGTTTCTTTTTGTTTAAAAGTTTAACTATTTTTATTTTTATTTTATTTTTAATTGGTGTATAATATTTGTACTTATTTGTGAGGTAGAGTGTGATAATTTGATACATATATATAATGTGTAATGATTAAATCAGGATAATTAGCATTTCCATCTGCTCAAATATTACCACTTCTGTGTGTTGGGAACCTTCAAATCCTTCTAGTTATTTTGTAATGTATAATTAATCATTGTAGACTATAATTACCCTACTGTGCTATAGAACTTTAGAACTCGTCCATTCCCATAACAGTATTTTGGTACTCATTATCCATCCTCTTTCTAACCCCATTCCTTCTACCTTTTGTAGTCTCTACTGACCTATATTCTCTCTACTTTTAAAAAATTATTTAAAAATTTTAAAAATATTATTTTAATACTATATATATGTTACATTTTAATGAAAAATTTTAATGTTTTAGGAGCTGGAAATGCTAACTACCCTGATTTGATCATTGTACATTGCATACATGTATCAAATTATCACACTGTACCCCACAGGCTTCATTAATGAATGAGAACATGCATTGACATTTTATGCCAATCTTCTTTCATAGTATCTTTTGGTTTTATCCATATTGCCACAAACAGGATTTCAACCTTTCAATGGCCAAATAAT
>VMDO01040903.1:0-11588 GCA_007922755.1 Pedetes capensis | reverse complement strand
AACACCATTGGTTCCTCTTCGTATGCAACCTCTTGGAATGGTTGGTCATCTACCAATTCTTTCTTGTATAATGACTCTGTGTATTCTTCCCATCTTCTTTTGATGTTTCCTGCATCATTTAATATTTTCCCTGTAGAATCTTTCACTACTGCCACTCGAGGCTTGAATTTTTTCTTCACTTCCTTAAGCTTGAGAAACATAGAGCGTGTTCTTTCCTTTTGGTTTTCTGCCTCCAGCTCCTTGCACATGTCATCATAATATTTGTTTTTGTCTTCTCGAGCTGCCTTCTGAAATCTTCTGTTTAGTTCCTTAACTTCCTCATGTCTTCCTTTTGCTTTAGCTGCTCGACATTCAAGGGCATGTTCTACTGTCTCTTTTGACATGTAATTTGGTCTTTTCTTGTCTTTTTAAGAACTTTTTGCTTCCTTCTAGAATGATATCTTTTTGCCATGCCACAACTCTTCTGGTCTCCTGTCATTTGTGTCTAATGCATTAAATCTATTTTTGAGGTGGTCTCTGAACTCAAGTGGGATGTACTCAAGGTCATACTGTGGCTCTCGTATACTTGTTCTAATTTTCTTCAGCTTCAGTTTGAACTTGCATATGAGAAGTTGATGGTCTGATCCACAGTCAGCACCTGGTCTTGTTTTGACATTTTGTACAGAGCTTTTCCATTGTCTCTTTCCACATATGTAGTCAACTTGATTCCTGTATGTTCCATCTGGTGAAGTCCATGTGTATAGTCTCCGTTTATGATGTTGAAAAAATGTATTTGCAATGAAAAGGTCATTGGTCTGACAAAATTCTGTCATGCGATCTCCCGCTTCGTTTCTGTCACCAAGACCATATTTTCCAACCTTTGCATTCCAGTCACCAGTGATTATCAGTATGTCTTGATTGCATGTTTGATCTATTTCAGATTGCAGAAGTTGATAGAAGTCTTCCCTTTCCTCATTTGTGGCCTTAGTGGTGGGTGCATAAATTTGAATAATAGTCATCATATTAACTGGCCTTCCTTGCAGACATATGGATAGTATTCTATCACTGCCAGCATTGTATTTCATGACAGATCTTGAAATGTCTTTTTTGATGATGAACACAATCCCATTTGTCTTTAGTTTATCATTCCCAGCATAGTAGACCATATGATTGTCTGATTCAAAATGGCCTATGCTGGTCCATTTTAGCTCACTGATGCCTAGAATGTCAATGTTTATGCGCTCCATTTCTCTTTTAAGAATTTCTAATTTTCCTAGATTCATACTACGTGCATTCCATGTTCCAATTATTAATGGGTGTTTACAGTTGTTTCTCCTCATTTTGCATCGTGCCACATCATCAAGTTGAGCACCCTGGTGCTTTAGTCCATTTCCATCATCACGGTAGACTCTACTTTGAGGAGGCAACTCTTCCCCAGTAGTCTTTTGTGTGCCTTCCAACCTGGGGGACTCATTTTCTGGCACTATATCTGACAGTGTTTCTTTGCTATTCATAGGGTTTTTAATGGCTATTGTTTCGGGAATGGTTCACCAGGTCCTACTCCCTAGTCTGTCTTAGTCTGGAAGCTCAGCTGAAAACCTGTCCACCATGGATAACCTTGCTCATGTCGGAGGTTCCAGTGGCAGAGCTCTCAGCCTCATTGCAACACACAAGCCCCCACTGTGAGGCAAACTGGAAGACCTGTGGGGGAGAGGGAGGGTAGTGAAAGGATTTAAAACTATCTAGAAGCTCTTTAGATATCTCATTAGCATAACAAAGACATTCAGCACTCAGGAGATTTAAAGTGTTTTCAGGAGCTTTGTTCCAGACCAACTTTTAAATATTTTAATGCCACAACTGACATTTTAGCTATATGACTGAACAAATATATTTTGAATAGAATAAGTATGTGTTGAAAGCCAATCATCAAAACTATAAATAAATCCACATCTGAAAGCAAGAACACAAACAATGCTCATGGAACTCATGTGCTAAGATCACATTAGTTGAGTTTGGAAGACAATTGTGTAAGTTTGAGAGTTTCCTTTTAGGTTTCAGAATTGGGTAGTAAATGGCCATAAACATAATAGAATTCAATGATAACAAAGACACACACACACACACACACACACACACACACACACACGTGTGCGCGCATTAAGGAGAAAGTATCTGCAGAAGCAAACTGATTAATGCATAAACCAGAAATTTCTGGTTCTTTGATATCATCATTTGTTTGGAATAAGAGCTGAAGAAACCTTTCTCATACCATTGTGAAGATGGGAATTTTGCTCCTTTTACTTCAAAATAGGAAACAGACTTTGGTCAAAGGTGTAGAAAATATATTTCTAATTTATTACACAGTGTTCTCAGAATTCTTTGGAAATCTTAAAATAAATATGCAAGCAAGTAAATAAGCAAATACATTCAAAAACATTTTTAAAACAAAGATAAAGTTTTCATATCTCATAAATTTTACCAGCAAACTAGTAAACTACATGAATTCAGGGACTAAGTTGCCTAGTTATTTGGTTAGTTTATTATAGTATCCTTGATGCTTTGATTAGTTTCTAGTGTATAGTCAGCACTCAATAAATATTTGGCAAATGAATAGGTCACCCATAAATGAATCTTTCATGATTCTTTTCTGCAAAGTTTATGGCCAAGAAAATCCTATATAGTTGAAAGCATCCACACCAGTTTTCCCCATTAGGAAATATATATTTCCCCAAAGACAGTATGGAACAAGTGGAGTGTTACTGAACCAGAAGTCTGGTCATTCTCTAGCAACAAAGGCTGAGAAATTAGCTAGTTTGGGATATATTATGAAACATGAGATTAGAAGGATTTTTAAAATTAAGATATGTCTTCCTAGTATGAGAAAGAAAAAATAAGAGGAAGCAGCAGAAACATGGGTAAAGAAAGTCAAACTATAGACCATTTAGCTATAGAAGAAGCAGTGTCAGGATTATAGCATCAGATTGTGGGAGAAAAAGTAACAAATAAGAACATGAGACACAAGGGTGACAGACAGCAAGGAGGGGTCTCAGGTCACTCCCACACGTTGTCTGGATTACTGGTCCCTAAGGAGAGCTGAAACAGCCATTGAAAACCCTATGAGGGTTGCTATGAGTTGGATACCAACTCGACGGCACCTAACAACAACAAGGAGAGCTGAGTACCTGAATGACTGAAGCACTTTCAACAGAAAGTGTCAGTTCCAGCTCCTAGGACAGTACTTGCCATACTGCAAAAGCTGTATGAGTGTCTGAGACTTTGGAATGCTCTTATGCATCCTCGGTGCTTCAAATATTGCCAGGATCAAATACAATGTGGAGCAAATATTTGTAAGAAGAAAAAATTATTAATAATAGAGATAATAATTATAATGGATTCTTGGATTGCTGGTATATTTCTTTTATACTGTGGAAAATGATACTTTCTTATTTGCCTGTGCCTGAAGATAGTCTTTCAATACTTCCCAACTTGCTGTAGTATGAAAACAGTTTCTTCAAATATTATCTTTTCTCTGTAAATCTTAGCATGAATATATCTACTAAAGAATAACAGAGTAAATTGTAACCACATTAAAACAAAGCAGTGCACTTGAGATTATTTTCTTCTCCTAGGGCAAGAGGCCAGGCAGTGTGAATTCCTAGCATTTCCCTCAGGCCAGTGTCTCTAAATATCTGCTGTATCTCATGCCTACATAACAAGTAATAGAAAAGGGGATTTTTATTTGGCAATGAATCACAATTGAGAAATGGCATTGAATATTCCATGCCAGCGGTCAAGCCTCATTAGAATAGGATAAGGAGACAGCTGTTTCAAGGAAGCTACAAAAAGCAATTAAGTAAGAGACAGTAGGAAAAAAAATTCTTTTTAATCTTTAACTTTGGAGTATCCAATATTCTAATATGCTAAGTAGTCTTGTCAACTAATCAACTTTAAAAAATCCCACTAGCATGGCCACTTAAAAGAGAGCTTTTCATTAAACTCTACTCCAAGAAATTCTGGGGCATCATATCACATCTGTCTTCTTTCTTGCATCACATCTGCGTTGTCTCTGAGGCTAAGATCAGAGTCATCTATTCCTGGTAATCTTCCCTCTTAAATATTGAAATCAACTGAGTAACTTAACAAACTTTTTATTATTTGAGAGTTGTGAATCCAGCTTCTGGGCTTAATGGGTCCCTCTATCTTCAGTATTTCTCTGACGTGTGTCCAAAAACTAGATCCTGCATAACATTTTACTCTAGGGATCAGCTCCCTATCTATGCAGTGAAGATTACACGTAGAGTGATTTTGACAACACTAGCAGAATAATGCCCCTGCGGCTGTAGCACTGTGGCTTCCAATCCCATCGGTTCTCAGACGCTAACCAGGGTCAAGCCTGGTTAGTATTTGAATGGGAGACCACCTGGGAATACCAGCTGATGTAGGCTTGGGAGAAGGACCTGGCAACCCACTCCCAAGAAATCAGCCAATGAAAACCCTATGAATGGCAGAGAATCACTAACAATAGTGTTTTACCTGTTGTACATAGGATGGCTTTGAGTTGGATACCGACTCTAGGGCACCTAACAGCAACAATAAGCAGAATAATGCAAGAAAAGATTGTAAAGTTGTCCAAGTTTGCCATTATTATCTTTTTTATTGTTGTTAGGTACCCTCGAGTTGGATTCCTATGTACAACACAATGAAACATTCCCCAACACTGTACCATACCCAACAGGATGTCAGTGCTTCCCTGCTACTAATAAGATTTTCAATGGCTGATTGTTTCAGGATGTTGTGTGAGTGTGCTGCCAGGTCCTTTCCCCATTTTTGTGATGCTAGCGATAGAACCCAGGGCCTCAGAACACGCAGTGCAACACTCTCCCAGCTGAGCTAAATCCCATTTAATATGCTTTTCCTACTTTCTGGAGGCCTTAAAGCATGCACACAAAGATGCATGCCCAAGGAGACTGAGAGTCAATGGTCAACTGTATTAACAAGCTTTTTTGGTGAAATAATTTTGGCCATCTTAGTCTATTTTATCTCTCAAAGTCCACTTAGCTGCTTAGGTAAATAACCTGGAACTTAATGATTCACCAAGACATGGGAATGTAATACCAAAGTGAAGAAAATTCTAAGCCAGTCAGAATGGTTTACTTTAATCCCAGGAGAAAATATTTGCCTATAATTCTGATCCCAGAAGAAAATATTTGCCTATAATACTGATCTACAATAACTTTGGGGGCTGAAGTTTAGCTTGTTGGCAGAATGCTGTTCTTTGCTCTCTGAGGACCTGGGTTTGATCCCCAGCATTACAAAAAGTCGGGGAGGGAGGAGGATGTGACAATCTACTCCTGAGGCAATCCCCAAACAAACTTGATGGTACCTGACAATAATACCTTTATTTCCTGCCAAAATTTCCTTCCTGTTACAGCTACATATGTTTCACATGAACAACCATTACTAATGATTTTGGTCTCGTATTAGTATTTATTTCCTTTGTGAAGCCTTCCTGGTCTTCCTTTAGGATGAGTTATGTGCCTGTTCTAAAAGCTCATGTCATTTCACTGTTTTGAATCTTTTTGGTCATATTTATCATACTTTCTTAATTTTCTTTTTACCTATTTACACTCCTTACTGCCTGTGGGAAGGCAATGCATAGTGTTTACTACTATAACTACACACTAATTTAACATGATGGATAGACAACAGTTCCAAAGAAAAACAACTTCCTTTCAAACAATATAGGCAAGCATGGGCTAATAATCACAGTGATTGAAAAGTGAAGCAGGTGGAAGGAGGAATGATGAACATCATGTTGCTAGAAAAGTTCAAGCGCCATCATGATGTTTTACATGTGATTCTTGCTCAACATAAGTTTTTAAGGTAATTGAACTCTAAGATTCCTTCCCTCTGAAGTCACCTTATATTTACACAAGTGTCTCCTCAATGAACAGTATCATAATTGCCAAAGCCTCAAAACTCTGATTATGTAGGTATAGAGTTAGACTTAGAAACTTCTCTATTTCATGAGCAATACGAGGAATTCTGATATACAACTAATTTGTTCAAGTACCCTAGTGCTATGTTAGAGCTACACGAAATGGGAATAATAAAAACAAAAAGGCATACAAAGATCTAGAAACTTATTCCAAATAAAAGAAACTGGGACCTTTTCACAAGATAGTGTACATTTATGTTCTAATTTCTCTGAGTCTGAGCGAAACTAGTCCTGATCCCATATAAAACCTTTTGAGTTAGGTTTATTTTCCAGATTCATGAATCCAGAGAAGGGTTTTCAGCACTGGTTGTACATCAGAATTATCTGGGGAGCTTTAAAGTATAAGAATGGCTGGTCTTTTACCACATGAACCTGCTGTAATTGGTCTGGATATGGTGTTTCTAGTTAGTTCTAAGTTTCCACCTGGGGTAAAAACTATCCTAGAGGAAGTGAGGAATATTCTGACGTTTGAAATATGAGTTGGAGAGATGAAGTACATGTGTGCATGTATACATTTGCATATGGGGTATGTATGTGTTTATGCTTGGAAAAATGGTTAGGTAGAATGGTAATGAAAATGGAAATTCAGGCAAAGCTTTTCACCTGGGGAAAGATTTAATGAGCTTTGCAATAGACAAATGCCTACAATTGAAGGGATTTGCAGATAATGTTTGCAAAAGTTCTATGTAATATGGAAAGCATATGAAGAAAATCTCTAGTTAAATTAATTTAAATAAGTTTTAAATCCATAATTTTATCACTTTCAACCCAAAGAAATTAAAGTTATTAAGAAATTAACCTTTCATATAGAGGTCATCCTCTATGGTAATCTCTGGTTATTTCATTTTATTTTTCCTTTGGGAAACAGATCTGCAACCAGATCCTAATTACTTTTTATCTAATTTGGTGGAAAATTGACTTTAGTGTGTGGTTCTACATTCTTGCCTCATAACTCCTATCTGGTGAATATCACTGAATTTTCATTGAATAAATAAACTTGTGATCACTCCAGGACATCAATTAACAGTGTGTAGGAAATCCAAGTCAGTGTGTCCTGACCTCAGGACATACCAGGGAAGTAGCTTTGTGAGAGAATTGCTAACATCAACTCACTTTACTGTCACAGGCTTCTTTATCCTTAAGGGAGAATTCCAAGGTGTGAAGGGGGAGTGCAGTACTTAATTGGCTGTGGTTGTGGTTCCAGTTCACTACAGTTTACTTGCACCTGGGAAGTGAAGGTGACTTGCCTTGCTTTCCTAGAGAAACTCTTTGTATTAAATGACTGCTCCCATGGGGACAGATATAGTGAGATGTTCAGACACTGTCTCTGCAAAAGTGTCAGATGAAAAATCACCAAACCTGTCAACAGTTACTTAAGTGAGCTTAGAAGAGGATTTTTTGGGGTCCAATACCAGCCAATTGGCTGAAGCTGGGAGCATATTTTTCCCAGGCCATCCTTGAGATGGACAATACCTGACGAAAGCCCATGGGAGATCCTGAGTTAGAGGTCCCCAGCTATGTCTTGCCTGGATTCCTGTGAGAATAATAAATATCTTTCATTCTAAGCCAGAAACTTTTGAGGTAACACTATTGCTATACTCCAATAGATAGTTAAAATACAGTCTACCCAACTCAGGTGGGATGCCAGTTTTAGCCCTTCTTATAGACCTAGAGCAACACTACCCAGGTCAGGGACTTCAAGATGGTCTGTCTCTATCTCAGTTCTACCAAATCCCACACTCAGCCCACACTTCCACTCCCCTAACCCTGAGCTGACATGCTTCTCAGCTCATGAAAGGGGTATGCTTGGTTATTTACAACTCCTTTTGATTCTCTAAGGAATGTTGTGAACATCATATCCATTTTGCAAACAGGTCTATAGTGATCCAGGAAAAAAAGTAAACAATTTTCACAAGCAGGAAGTATAAAACAAAAGACTAGAATTTTTGAATCCAGGTTTAATATAAAGTATATTTTATTGAAATTGCCTCTGTCTTGTTCTCTTAAACCTTATAGCTAGAGATGCTATTTCAAGTCACTTGAAAAAAAGATTTGAAAAATATCAGACCATCTGTGCTAAGTGTCAAGTGAGTAAATGTATTCATTTTCAATGGTAATAAAATATTATACTGTGAGATATTTCTATTAATACACAAATGTGTGTGTGTGTGTGTGTGTGTGTGTGTGGGTGGGTGGGTGTGTATGTATACATGTTTCCTATTTGAATTTGTGGAAATGCATTCGGTTAACCTTAAGATAGTCTCTAACTCTTTAGACTCATAGATACTTCTTATGTGCACATTTGGATAATATAATTTGGCCTTATCTATATGATCAGATATAATCTGTTTTAGCTCTCTGAATTTTAGTGCTGAAGTTACTAATTTTTATTCTAACTTTACTTGGTAAAGATTAAATAGAAAGGATATATCAATATCATGACAAACATAGTTCATAATGAATTCTTTCTCTCTACTGATTATGTTAAGGGGCAGGGGAAAGAGAGGTTTTTAAAAACATAAACCATCCTAGATCTTTAAATTTGTATGTAAAACTGGCACTACTTCATCACAGATTTTACTGAGAAAAAAATCAAAGCCACCACAAGGGCTTTTCCCCCCCTCTTTCTTTAATAATGGATACTTTCAGAGACCTCCTAAGGTCCCATTCCCCCTGTCATGTTTAAAGGGTTTATTGTTTCCAGAAAAGCTTTTGCTGCTCCCTCTGGAGACTGAGCTGATCCAAGGTAATATTAATTCTGTGCCTCTCTCTTGTCGGAACTCAACTTCAAATGGAATATATGAGATGAAAGCTGAAAGGGAGGTTATGTGGGCTGTCATCCGCCATTGTGTCTGAGGCATCAACTGTGCTCAGAACAAATTAGGTGTCAGTCTGGTAAATCACAGTCAGGAAGGCAAATCAGTTTATAGAAGACTTATTTGGTCTCCTGGAAAGCTCCGCCATTCAGAGAATAGTTAATCTTTCTCTTCTTTTCTTTACAGTAATTTTAAAAAAAATCTGAGATTTAGCTGGTCATTTTAATTGTCTTCTCAATGCCTCCCAACTCATTGCTTGTTTCCCTACAGAGAGGAAGAGCTATTCCTCTAAGAGACTCATTGCATTTGCAGGACCATTCACATGGAATGCCTCATTATTTTAGTGTAATTTCCTAAGTGACAAAAGACCTTGGAAAGAGAAGGAGGACGGGGTGAGCCTTGGCAAGGGGGTGATGGAGAAGGAGCTGCTGGCCTTGTATGTGCAAAACAAGAAGGGAATGCACAGAGAGAGAGAGAGAGACAGGCAAATCAGGCTCCCATGGGATTTGTTTTAGTTTTTCAAATCTTTCTTGATTCCATTAGCGCTTGATTAAAAAGTTTGGGTGGAAGAAAAAAGGGAATTGCTTTTCATTCTGAATGAAAAATTTTAAATCTGATGTATCTTTAGCGTAAGAAGAAAGGAGACAAGAGAAAAGAAAATGAAGTAATGATATTTGTCATATCAAGCTACCCAATTATTTTGTTTCAATTTGAAATTAAAAGTTCACTGGAATTTGTAGAGTAGGGAAGAACAACAAAAGCCTGGACTAAGACTCAACCAATGTTTCAGTTTTGACTACAATAATTATAGGACCTTGAGATAATTACTTTAATATGTTGGTTCACCCTTTTGTCACCTCCAAATGGCAATTATTTCTTTTGCTAATGTCATTACTCTGTAGATCAAATGAAAAGACATCATGACTACATAAAACATGTGCAAATCAGAGGTGATGTTATTATAAAGGCCTACCACGGGTCATATCGGTGTCCACAGGCGTTTCTTTTCAAAGCTCACACATGTTGATTTGATTGTCACTTGATTCATGTTTGTCTCTATCACTAGCTCTCACTAACTTTGGGCACCTCGGAGTTGCTGCTAATGGTATGGTGAGAAATATCATGATTATAACATTAAATGATTTCCTGGTGTCTGTACCAACCACAATTCCACAGAGGAAAAGTAATGGATAGCTGAATTGCTACTTATTTAGTCACTTAATCCAGTACTTTTGTTTGAGATTTTATACTCCCTTCTAAGAATCCACTTGTTTATTAGTTTTTCAATCTATTCATTGCAGTCTTGTCTTTCTCCTGATCTTCTGTTTGGGTCCAAGATCCTAATTCTTTCCCAGATATTTTCTCTTCCTTTTTCTGTTCTACTTGTGGGATGTATATGACAACTCAGATGTATCATAAAGTTTGCTTAGTAGTCTTTCTTTTTTGTGGTACTAGAGAGTTGAACCCAGGACCTCACACACATTTTAAAAGTGTTATGCCACTGGAATGCACCCCCAGCCCATTTTAAAAAATATTTTATTTTGAATCCTGGTCTCCCGCTAAGTTACAGAGGCTGCTTTTGGCCTCAAACCCCCAATCCTCCTGCCACTGCCTCCCAAGTCCCTGGGATTACAGGCATGAGCCACCATACCTGGCTGCTTAATCATTACTTTCCTCACTCCCATCAGCTCAGATTTTGATTTCACTTTCAGTATCTGCTTAGAAACTCCAACAGCTTAATAGAGATTGAGTATTCCACTTCACCTGTGTGCGTATAGTGCAAATATATCATTTCCCCTATGAAAGACCAAGTCCAAAGTTATAGCATCATAACCAAAATAATTGTGGTCAAGGCTTCTAGATGATTAATAACAATTAATGTGCCCAATTTGAGAAGTGAGGGATAAGATGATAATCTAGAATACATAAGACCCTTTTCCTTCCAAAATTTCTACAACGAGATGATAAGTAGTTTTAATTGACACATGACATACCTCAGCTTTTCCCTTCACTTGTGACTGGATCTCCCTTAAAATTTTCTTCCTCTCAAGCTTCAAAGGTAACAGCCTACTGCTTTTCTGTTTACTTTGAAATTTGACTTAAAGATTAGGCACAATCTAGGTTTCTATTTTAGTATCTCACATCCATTTTTCTACTGGGATTTGCTTTTTCCTATCTGCTTTTAATATGAACCTATTAGGTATACCGATAATCCACAAATTGCCAAGTTCTTCAACCCTCTTCATATCTCATGCTATGTATGACCTTCAGTATATCACACCTGAGTTCAGAGACCACCTCAAAAATAGGTTTAATGCATTAGACACAAATGACAGGAGACCAGAAGAGTTGTGGCACGACATAAAAGATATCATTCAAGAAGGAAGCAAAAAGTTCTTTAAAAGACAAGAAAAGAAGAAAAGACCAAATTACATGTCCAAAGAGACACTGGACCTTGCCCTTGAACGTCGAGCAGCTAAAGCAAAAGGAAGACATGATGAAGTTAAGGAACTAAACAGAAGATTTCAGAAGGCTGCTCGAGAAGAGAAAAACAAATATTATAATGACATGTGCAAGGAGCTGGAGGCAGAAAACGAAAAGGGAAGAACACGTTCTGTGTTTCTCAAGCTTAAGGAAGTGAAGAAAAAATTCAAGCCTCGAGTGGCAGTAGTGAAAGATTCTACAGGGAAAATATTAAATGATGCAGGAAACATCAAAAGAAGATGGGAAGAATACACAGAGTCATTATACAAGAAAGAATTGGTAGATGACCAACCATTCCAAGAGGTTGCATA
>VMDO01040902.1:0-11594 GCA_007922755.1 Pedetes capensis | reverse complement strand
GGTACTGAGGGTTGAACCCAGGGCCTTGGGCTTGCATGCTTTGCAAGTGCTGGACCACTGAGCTGCACCCCCAAAGCATGAGGCTCTGGGTTTAACCCTCAGTACTGAAAAAACATAAGAGAGAGAACCCACAAGTTAAAGGTACACAATATTTATTTAGTATCCCAGACTTATCATTGAGTACCTGCATTTGTGTGGGAGAGGAGGAATAAACTGTGCATGTTTCTACAACCGCACATACACCAAAAGACACATACCAGGACTATGAGCAACAACATGTAATATATTGTGACATTTATCCAGCTATAATAAGTTCTCCATTAATTAACTTTTTCCATTTGTGGGGTTTTGGTTCAATCTCAGTTCCCTGTGATCCTTCTTCCTGCTCAACATCACAGCAGGTTTTGTAACCAAGAAATTGAACTCACTTGTACTTACTTCTTCAGAGTAGCTTTCCCATTTTATTATAGTGTCTAACTTTATCTTTGTCTCCTTTAAAACCATTTTCCAAGTTGTTCTAGCCTTCCTCATTTCCTTTTCTTTCCTTTGGCCAGTCATTTTTTCTCTTTTTAGAAAGTGTTTCACTGCTCTATACTTTCATACTTGAAGCCTGGTGTGTCCCCTTAAAATTACTCTGTTAGAGTTAACAAAATTGATTTCTTTATTTGGAAACTTCTGAAATCTTTTGTGTACACAAATTCTTTTACCAACCAGAGGAGCTCCTCTATGTTAACATGATCACCCACAAATATCATGTATCCTGGGAAATGTGGCCTGTCCTATACTTTTCTGTAAGATGAATATTTCATTTCATATTGGGGATCTTCTTTGCTTGTATGTCCATACATTGCCTGTGATTCATCTATACAATGTCTAAAGGCAAAGGCTCTGCTACTGACATTATTGTGTCTGCCTAGTTCTTAACACTTTATTACCACTTACAAGAAAGCACTTAAAAGGTAAAATTGTGAAGCCCTTGATGATGACAATCCATTCACAGTT
This sequence comes from Pedetes capensis, assembly GCA_007922755.1. NCBI lineage: Eukaryota > Metazoa > Chordata > Mammalia > Rodentia > Pedetidae > Pedetes > Pedetes capensis. The sequence goes on along the minus strand of VMDO01040902.1, from coordinate 10,592 downwards.
GGGCTTTCTTTTGTGCATAATTAACACCTCAAGAAAGGTTCTATTTTAACACATACAATATTCTCCCAGGGAAAAAAAAGACAGATGGAATGAGGAATGCAAATGGAAAGATATGATGTTGGTACAATGAACGCTCCAGCATGGATTTTAAATAATTTACACAAATATGTTCTAATTTGTGAGCCAGAATAAAAATAGAACCATGTGTCAAATAAAAGTTAAAACTTTGTTGAAAATTATAAGCCTTGATTCATACATCAGATGGTTAGATTTTTCCATTATTAAGCTTAACATAGGGCAACAATCTAAATATAAACTTGCCCCCTTTCACAGCTGCACAATTGTCTTAATTGGCACTAATTTCCCTCCAATTTCAGTATCATTTGTTTTTCTTGGCGTGGAGAAGCAGAGTGAGTTTGCTTGCTAGATCAATGTGCTGAGGAAAACAAGCAGAGGATCTTGCTTTGCTTGATAATAAAGAAAGTCCATGCGTAATCTATATGTGAAGTATATTTTGTAATATAGCCTCCATCTTGTTCACTTATCACATAACTGGCTGGAAATGAAAACTGACAATTTTTTGACATATGCTCTGTTTGAATTCGTGCATTCTGTACATCAGAAATAGGCAGTAATTGGCCTTCAGAATATATTTGGAAATAAATTAGTCTCATATTTCCTATGTGTGGCTAGGCTTGGCAACCATAATATTGTCATTGAGCTTTATTTTTGTTGAATATTGTTTATTTCTAATAAAATAATTATACTAGTCTTATGTACTATGTAGAACTAAAAAGCCAAGAAATCCTTATAGCTTTTAGTTGATGGATGCTAGATGGAGAATTTTGTATCTTCATTCTAAATGATATCAGCTTTTTAAAAGTTCAAAGAGATTGGCTTAAGAAAGTATTCAGAGACAGTTCAAGGAGCATTTTAAAGGTGATAGTCAACTGGTTGGGCTGGGATTTAGCTCAGTTGTTAGAGCGCTGCGCTGCAGTTTCTGAGGTCCCGAGTTCAATTCCCAGCACCACAAAAACAGGAGAAGGGCCTGGCAATCCACTCCCAAGGCAATCCCGAAGCACTCAGCCATTGAAAACCCTATGAGGGTCGCGATGAGTCGGATACGGACTTGACGGCACCTACAACAACAACAAGTCAACTGGTTACTATCAGTATCTTTTAAAATTATTCTCTTTATAAAATCCCATTATTTTTTAGAAACTGCAGCATGGGGAACATTGATAGTCTCAAAGAGCTGCAAGATTCTTAGAGCAGAAGAGGCTCTTGGAGGAGACAGCCTGGATATGACATTGACAGGGGTGTGACACACTGCCATGTGGTAAGAACTCTCTCTACTGAAAAGAAACATTTGCTTTATGCAGCTCTTTAAAAGTTCCATCTGGAAATTCCAAACATCCCTGGAGGTCAATTTATAGGTAAGATGTTTGTCAACAATGAGAAAGAAATATTTGAATCTTGTCCCCTTGATTGTCAAAAACAAAGCGTACAGTTTTGAAAAATCTCCTACGGTTTGTCCTGGTCAGCATGTCTCCCTGCAAGAGGCTTTGGGAAATGCAGTTCCGTCCCAAGAGACAGACCTGGGAATCTGGGCTTGGTATTAGCATCTAAGACTCTGAGCAGTTTGACAAGATGGCTTGGTCTTTGCTAGAAGTTATTCTCTCTTTTCAAGTTTGCCATAACACAGCTCTTTAAAGAAGGATGTTAATAGATCAGAGGCCTGAGATTACATCTTATTTCCTTCATCGTATCTCCAGCAGATAGCACAAAGCTTGTTACACAGGAAGCCTAGGACAGACGTTTAGTCAATAAACAAATGAACTTATTTATCCCATGCCGGCAACACCAGGAATCACAAACTGTGAGTGTCATCAAGTATTTCTACATCGTATTTATTGAATCTCTGTAATCCTGGGTCAGACATAAATTTAAGACTAGGAGCAATCTGGATTTCAGTAATAGTTTCATTATAATAGTGTAAATAGCCAGAAGGTTTGAAATTAAAAAGATAATTATATTTCCATAATTGTTATACATTATGTACAGGCTTAATATACCCAGCCACTTGTTACAAGTGCCATATTGGTGTCATAGCAACTTTTGGAGGAAGTCATAATGCATGCAAAGCTGCCATGGTGATGACCTGAGAAGAACATTTAACAGTGGCTTTGATGACTCCCGCTGGGGAGACAGTGCCAAATTCTAGGCGAATATGTGGACTCTTGTGAAGCTCCATATGTTTTGTTTTTCATAGACTTTTTTTGTATTTCAGAATAATTTCAGCCTTATAGGAATGAAAGTTTCAAAGATAGTAGAATTTGCACATAGCCTGCACCCAGTTCTCCTATTGTTAACATCTTATATTATCATGGTACATTTGTCACAATTAACTAACCAGTTTTGACATGTATAATAACTAAACTCAGTACTTTATTTGGGGCACATTAGTTTGTTTGTTTGTTTTTTTCCCTAATGACCTTTTTCTATTCTAGGATCCTACCTAAGATCTCATATTTTATTCAGTCATCACGTCTCTTTTGAATCCTCTGGACTATAAGAGTTGCTCAGACTTTCCTTGATTTTAATGCCCTTGACAGGTTTTAAGAGTATTGGTCAGGCTTATAAAATATCCCTCAATCTGGACTGTCTGATGTTTTCTCATTTGGAGGAGGGTTGTGGGTTTTGAGAGGACTCTCACAGAGGGTGAGGAGTCATTTCCAACACAACATATCAAAAGTACATACTACCAACACAACTTGGTACCTGTATTAACTTTGACCACCCAAGGTAACATCTGTCAGGTTTTTCCATCTATAATTACTACTTTATTTTCCCCCTTTTCCATGTACACTTTGGAAGGAAGTCATTAAGTGTGGCCCATAGTTGAGAGGGAAATTTCTTTGTAAATTATTTGGAATTTTCTGTAGGAGATATGTTAATTTTCCCCCATTTGGTTATTTATTAAATCAGGCATATACATATGGAAGAGACATGGATATTTATTCTACTCTAAGAGATAAAATTCAATATGAGTTATTACTATTTTTTTGCTCAAATTGTTCTAGCTTTGCCCACTGGGAGCTCTTTAAATTGGCTCCTATGTCCCTTTGGCATAGTCTCATCATGTTTTTTGAATATTTTGTTATTTTTTTATTATTCCCCTGGTATCTGATCTCAGATCTTGGAAGCTAAGCAGGGTCAGGCCTGGTTAGTACTTGGATGAGAGACTGCCTGGGAACACCAGGTGCTGCAGCCTTGGGAGATGGACTCAACATCCCACTCCCTGAACAATCAGCCATTGGAAATCCTATGAATAACACAGAAACACTGGCATAGTGCCTGGCGGCACAGTATCAGGGAGTGTTTCACCTATTGTACATATGGTTGCTATGAGTTGGACCCAACTTGATGGCACCTAACAACAACAACAGCATAATAGTTCTACTTTAGGGATTGTGTGTAGCTCAGTTGGTAAAGTACTTGCTCTGCATGCTCTGAGGCCATAGGTTCTATCCGTAGCACTGCAAAAAAGGGAGGACCTGGCAGCCCACTCCTAAAAACAATCCTGAAACCATCAGCCATTGAAAACACTATGAATAATAGACAAGCACTGACATAGTGCCAGGCATCGCACAGTGTCGGGGAGTGTTTCATTCTGTTGTACACAGAATCACCTTGGATTGGATCTGACTCCACAGCACCTAGCAACAACAGCAAGCATTGTGGTAGAGAATTAGCTTGTATATGTCCTGCCCCAGTCTACCATCCATTACTCCAAGAATCCCTGGTTCCTTTTTTTTTTTTTTTTTTTGGAAATAAGGTCTCACTATGTAGCCCATACTGACCTTGAACTAATGATCCTCCTTTCTCAGTGTAATCCTGAGTGCTAGGATGACTAGTATGTATAGCACTGTCATTTCCTCTGGTTCCTTTTATTGGAGAATTTATCAGAAATCAAGACCTAAGTGCCAGAGTACTCATGGCTGCTGCAAAGTCACTATTATATATTCACATACTGAAGGACACCTTGGTTGCTTCCAGTTTGGGGCATTTATGAGTAACTCTCATATCAATGTCTACAACCATACCACGGTGGTGTCTGATCTCATTGGATCTCAGAAGCTAAGTAGGATTGGGTCTGGTTAATCCTTAGATAGGAGACCACCTAGGAATACCCAGGGCTGTAGGCTTAGGAGAAGGACCCAGCAGCCCACTCCTGAAACAGTCAGCCATTGAAAACCCTATGAATAGCAGAAAAGCACTGACAATAGTGCCAGGCATGCCACAGTGTCAGGTAGTGTTTTGTTCCACAGTGCATAGGGTTGCTATGAGTTGGACCCAATTTGACAGCACCTAACAACAACAACAACAACAACTGGTATCAACATTTGTGTACAAGTTTTGTGTGTGTGCATACATGTGTGTGTATGTGTGTGTGAACATAAGTTTTCAAATCTATTGAGAAAATACCTGCAATTATAACTGATGGATCATATGATAATTCTGTGTGTAGCTTCATAAGATGCGGCTAAACTCTCTTCCAAAGTGGCTAATCCATTTTACATTCATGACTAAGAGTTTCCAATGCTTTGAATCCTCCCCAGCACTTGGTATTACTAGGTATTTTTTTTCTTTTAAGAAGATTTTAGCAATTCTAATAGGTGTGTAATGGGTTTTGGTGTTGGCATTTGTTTTTGACACAGTCTTTTCAAGCTCAGACAGCACATCTAGCACAGATTTTAGAAATCACCAAATTATTGCCTCTAACTTTTAAATGACACAAAAAACACAACATACACATACATAGAGCTCATGACAAATATTTATCTAGAAGATGATGCCCACATAGAATAAACTCCAAGAACCCTACATTCCTGTTGCCAAGGCTCCAGCCCCTTCTTTCTCCTCAACAATTCCTCCAGCCCACTGGAACTTCTGATCTTGCATGGCTTCATTTCTGTGTTTACCCAGTTTAGGATCCAAGGTCCATCTTTATAATCATTCTCTTTTATCCTTCATTTTCTTTCCCTCCTCATCCTCCTCTTTATTCTCCTGGCAAAATTCCAACCCATTCTACTCTCCTAGTAGTTCCTACCCATACCCAAGTGGCTGCATTTGGCTGGGAAAACCCAGACCATCCTGACAGCTATAACTTTATGGACCTATCATACTAAGCAGCAGTCCCATTCCATATCCCTTATCAACATATTCTTCCTCTCCTTCCCACTTCATTTCTGCCTTCAAGCTTCTAACACTTCTATATCTATCCTCATTCTCAGTTAATGACCTTGTTCCTCATTTCACTGAGAAAAAGAAAAACCACTCAAGAACTTCCACATGTTTTCACCACCAAATCCACACTACAGCCTGTATCTCCACTGACGAACATGCTCTGATTTTGTGTTTTCTTGATCTGAACAACCACTTTTGGTTTATCGGGAAATTTAGAATTAAAGTGAGAGTATAGAAGAAACAGGGAAGGCAGCTCAGGTTTTCTGGCACTTCTTCACTAACTGTGACAATCATTCAAAGACATCATTTCTCCCGGTCTAAAATCTAGAAGATAATGCTGGCCCCCACATATCTATGTTCTAGGAGCATGAGAACCAAATGGAATCATGTTGCTAAAAAATGCTTTGTAAACTGTAAAACCAAGAATTGCCATAATGATACAAAAAAACTTTCTCAAGAGATATTTCCCAGAGAGAAGTCTATTCAATCAGAGAAGGATAAATTTTGCCTTGATAATTATTCAAATGAACTTGTTATCAATATTGTTCAATTAGAAAAAAGAAAATACAGTATTTTGAGCTTTATGGTGCTGCTAAATATTAGTATATACCATTATGTTGTGTTGGGTGATATGGTATTAGAAATACAATGAAGGCTTCAAGGACTCTGAAATCTCTAGATCCCTCCTCCTATTGTAGGGAAATAATATCTACTCAGTATATTATTAAGTTTTTTTAAGAGTGAGGACCATGTCTTGTTATTTATAAGGCTGTATCTCTAGCACATATACAGTTTGAGACTCTTAGCAGGAGCTAACTAAATATGTTTTAAGTTCCAGATGGAATAGAGTAGAAGGAAAAAGGTATAAGATATCAAGAATGTCATGATCATGACTCAGTCCTACTAGTTTTTAAGAGTATATGACCTTAGCTGGGTACATGGCAAATGCCTATACTCCTAATGACTTGGGAAGGTGAGATAGGAGGATAGTAAGCCTGAGGCCAGAGGCAGCTTGTACAACTTAATGAGACCCTATTCAAAAATTTAAAATTAAAAAAAGGGGCTTGGGGTGCAGCTCAGTGGTAGATTATTTGCAAAGTACACGTGGGCTCCTGGGTTCAACCCCCTTGTTAGGTGCCATCAAGTCATGTACAACTCATAGTGACCCTTATAGGGTTTTCAATTGCTGATTGTTTCAAGATTGCCTTGGGAGTGGGTTGCTATGTCCTTCTACCCTTGTTGTGGTGCTGGGAATTGAACTCGGGACCTCAGAGACTGAACACAATCCACACTGCAAACTGAACTAAATCCTAGTACCACAAAAAAAGAAAGAAAAAGAAAGAAAGAAAGAAAGGAAAGAAGGAAGGAAGGAAGAGAAAGAAAGAGGAAAATAAAGGAAAAGAAAAGAAAAAGTATATGATCTTCATAAGGCACTTTTCCTCCCTGGGTACTCAGTTAAATGAATATCTGTTAAACAAAAAAGTTGGAATGGAATCTCTTCAGAACCTTTTAATCCAATTTTCCATAAAATCCAGTTCTCATTTATTTTAGCTCACCATTTATCCTTCCTTCATGTTACATTTGCCAGAGAACATGATGGCCTTACATGATATTGTCTGTGCCATTAGATCCAACAAAGTTCCTAGCCTTTATGTTGGCGCTGAAAATATACCTGTATGCTTATTGTATTCCTTGAGCTCCAGAGATATACAAGCTCTTATTTTAGAAATGTGATCTACTGTTGTTTTTGCAAAGAGGAAGCATTCAAGGAAAATTCAATTGCTAGTATTCAGGATTTAATAAATAAAATTTCACCTGTTAAATCAGTAGTGTTTAAACCTTACCTCCTGTTGGAATTATATTGTATTCTGTTGTTTAGAATCATTTGTACAGTCATAGAAGTAATACTTGGCTTTGAAGTAAACATATCTGAATAGTGCCACCTCCCAGAGTATCAATTCCATGATAATCATTTTTAATCATGGTGCTTTTCAGCATTCTCTTATACAGGGGAGAAAAATAATTTTACACAAATGATGGCAATATACAGCAGTATACAATGCAATGTAATTTTGAGAATTGCCAATACTTTGAAACATTTCTTATTCTTAAGATCCTATAGAGTATATTTTGTTCCAGAAAAATGAATGATTATGTCATAATAGACACTGAATGCTTAAATTTACATATATATGTATATAAGAGAATATATATATGTAAGTTTAAGCATTCATATATATATATATATATATATATATATATATATATATATATATATATATGAGATATACTTTACCTTGTTGGCAGAATGTGCAAAACCAGTATTCATGTTGGAAAATAAAGATCAGTGTCATCTTTTATTATTTTTTAAGATTTAAGTTCTAGTCAACTGAGCTCCAAGGTTATAAGTAAGGCTCTTACTTGGTGCCCTTGAAATTACCTAGCAATTACTGGGTTTTGAAAAAGCTGATTAAACATTGGCCCCCAAATGATATTTTTCATGATGCTCTTTGGAAAATAAAAGAGTTAAACTGATGGAGTAAGTTTTTATCACCTTCCCATGCTTCCCACTTATCCCATTGTTTTCCTCCCTCATTTTGTATGGAAAGGGTGGGGAGCTCTGCTTACACGTTTTCAGCACTTTAATTAATAAGGAGGGATATAGCATAACAACATTGTGCAAAACCTCCTGCCATATCTCTTCTTATCCATATATACAAAAACAATCACGGATGGATGTAGTCATTCTCTCCTTGACTCCATTATTCTTCTGATTTCAGTCCCTGGATCTAAAATTCAGAAACAGATTCTTTCTAATGTTCAGAGATTTAATCACTGTACTCTGAGATAATTCACTGAGAAGACAGGAAAAAAGAAAACTAAAAAGGGAAGAAAGCTGGTTATTATGAAAATTGAGGCACTGGGGGCCTCTAAACCTTCTTTTAATTTTTACCACAGAAGCAACCCTCACATCATCTATATGTAAGATTAGGATTGTATTTTCCTGTGTGGCTTCACAATGTTCTTTATCTTTTCATCTTCCTAATTAAAATGATCTCCTTCTGTTTCTTGCTTATGAGAAAGGGGAAATCTAAAAATACAGTTGTAAGGTTCACTGATGTGGAGACGATATGAAGAAATATTCTGAGCCGTAGCTTCACAGGCATTATTGTCTCTGTAGTATAATCCCTCAAAACTTATCTCTAGATTTTAAAATGTGGCTTCTTTGAATATATTTATCAATGTACAGAGTAGATACATGCCATTCTTTTGGGAGTCATTTCAACTGTTTCAAGGAAAGTCTTTTCTATAGTTTGTTGAACTGTGAGATTAGATTGAAGAAGAAATCAGAGTGCGAGTAATGCACAAGCTCACTGATATTTCACCTTAACATTCAATGTCTTGATCTGTTTTCTCAGGTCAAAGCACACCTCTTCCTCTACTACACATCTTTCTCCAACCCCTGGTCCTGGTCTCCTGTCTATAGAACTTCAATAGTTCCTTCTTCCTCCAGCCTAATAACTATGCCACCAAATCAAATTTCTTACAATTTTCCATTGAAAGTTCTATTCCTGAAGACTGACATCTCCATTCTCCCCAAAAGGAGACTATATTAATACAAATTTTTATTTTAGTATGCTAAGAAGATAAAGAAATGCTTTCTCCTCTCAGGTAACCATTGTTGTTAGGTGCCGTCAAGTTGGTATCCAACTCATAGCAACCCTCTGTACAACAGGGGAAACACTATTGTCAGTGTTTCTCTGCCATTCTTAGGGTTTTCAATGGCAGATTGATTTTTGGGAGGGGGTTGCCAGGTCCTTCTCCCAAGCCTACAGCTTCTGATGTTCCCAGGCGGTCTCCCATCCAGGTACTAACCAGGCCCGACCCTGCTTAGCTTCCGAGATCTGACGGGATCTGATGCCACAGGGCTACAGCTGCAGGCCAGGTAGTCATACTGTATTTTATTCATACCTTCTCAGGAATAATCATGGTCTCACCTATGTTGCTAAACCCAGGTAAGTGACCAGACCTAAAGAAAATTGTGCATTGCTGGACAGTAACTTTTGGGAAAACAGAATACTGCTTTATGTGGGCTGGGATTTAGCTCAGTTGGTGGAGCACCACTCTGTAGTCTCTGAGGTCCCGAGCTCAATTCCTGGAACTGCAAATATGGGAGAAGGACATGGGAACCCACTCCCGAGGCAATCCTGAAACAATCAGCCATTGAAAACCCAATAAGGGTCGCTATGAGTGGGATATGACTCGATGGCACCTAACAACAACAATAATATCACACTTACTTTATTTGCCTAGGTCATCAGTATTTAATGTTAAGTAAAGTCATATCAAAACCCACATCATTTGAACTGTTGTGCATGTTGATCTGCTTACTAATAAAGTTACCATCATCCCAGAAAAGGGAATCAGATACTTCTTCCTATTCATCTAGTATAACTATAAAGCCAAAGGATTCATATGGCAATTCAAAAAGACTGAGAATATATATTGATTTTATTTCATAGACATGTATTTTCAGGATTAGAAAAGCCTAATCCCAAACATCTCATAACATTACCCAGAAAATTGTTGAGGCCTTTCTTAAGGATCTTTACTAAATTCTCGCTTATTACCTTTACCAAATGTTCAAGTTTCCTCTTGAATACTTTCAATGGCAGTAAACCTGAAATATCCTTAAGCAACCTATTTCTGCTTCTGAATAGCTCAACTTGGAAAAATGAAAAGTGATAGAAACAGCATAGACTCTCAAAAGCAATTATTATAGTGCCTTACTTTAGGGAAAAAAAAACAATGTATTTTCTGATTAGTAAGTGATATATCTATTATAAAATGCTAACTGAAGGTGTGCCTCTAAAACTTTTTGGCTTGTCTATAACAAAGAGAACACAACAAAATGGCCACAATGACATTGGATTAGGGATTTTAGGAGCTGATTTTAAGATATGACCAATGCAATACCAAAGAAAGAGGCTTGACTAAAAAGTTGAAAAATCTGATATCTCAGAAGCAAAGTTGCCTGAAGTCCATATGCCCCATTTCTATAATGGGGACAGGACCCAAGAATTTGATCCTAACCACTGACAAGAAAAACATGGCATAATGAGAAAACAACTACACAATGCAAATCATAAAACAAACTTACTTTTGGAGAAGTTGAGTTACAGTGAAAATTCCTTAAGGAAGATGTTTTGATTCCATCTAAGATAAACTAACAGATGGGATTTAGCTCAGTGGGTAGAGCGCTGCGTTGCAGTCTCTGAGGACCCGAATTCAATTCCCGGCACCACAAAAATGGGAGAATGGCCTGGCAATCCACTCCCAAG
>VMDO01040901.1:0-11591 GCA_007922755.1 Pedetes capensis | reverse complement strand
TTAATACAAAATATAAATTAATAACATATTCTTCTTAATTAAATTTAATTTACTATACGATACTGTAACTTGCAGAATAGTATTATAGTTAATTTGTTCTTGGCATCCCCAGTTTATTACTTATTAGATGTTATTTAATGTTTTCAATCATCAAATTCTTCATCAATTAAGTGATTATAATAAGCATCTCTATTTCATAAAGAGTTAATATGCTAAATAGTTATAGATAAAATATATGGATATATCCAAGTCAATAAATATTAGCAAATTTTTTCCATCAAATCAAACACATATAGACTCGAAATTTACCATCTAATAATATTTTACTGTCTAATGTATGCCTGCAGCCATAACCTCCTGGATTTCAATATTGTCAGATCTTGGAAGCTAAGTAGGGTGGGATCTGGTTAGTACTTGGATGGGAGACTGCCTGGGAATACTGGCTTGGGAGAAGGACCTGGCAGCCCTCTCCCAAAAATGAATCAGCCATTGAAATCTCTATTTATGGCAGGAAGCACTGACAATAGTGCCATGCACTATGTCAGGTAGTGTTTCATCTGTTGTACCTAGGGTTGCTATAAGTCAGACCTGACTCAATGGCAACAACCTAATCTATACTGTTATAGAGCATTATTGTTGCACTCACTGCTCTGATGTGGTTATCTCTCTGGGCCCAGATAATGGAGCAGGAACCTCAAGTATAACCTCTTTTCGTTCCAAGCAGGGAGTCTGCGGGACCAGGTAAATGTGATGGAGTGAGAAACACTTCAGGAGTTCTCTTTAAACATGCAGCTCTTTATTGTACAGATCTTAAGAATGATGCAACCTTAAAGTGTTTCACAGCTCTGAAGGTTAAGTGACACACAGCTCTAAGCACTGTGGCTTCTGCAGCCGCTTTCCACGATGGTGGTCTGCTCGGGTGTGCCTCCAGCACTGGTCTGGTGGCTGCTCCCGTGCTCTCTGTGGCCGCCGGTCTCAGTGTTTGCTTCTCTCCTTGGTGGGCATCCCCTGGTGTCTTCTCCTCTTGTAGTCTTTCTTCTTCATCTTGATCATGGTGACAAGGCAAGAGCTGGTTCCAGAGCAAGAGAGCTAACCACGAGCAAGCACTCCTTTTATTCCTGTTGGGACCAATCAGAACTTCTGGCTTTGTTTGGAAGTGGACAAATATGAGCCTGATAATTGATAGGTGGGTAGGAGGCAGGGAGCAACCAATCATAGGCCTCCCCTTAGTGGCCAGTAGGGTGATAGGATACCAATATCGGAGAGAAAAAGTCTAAAGCAGGTCATGCCGGGTGGGGGCTATTTTGACCATGCAGTTTCAGATCTCATGGATTCAAGCTGGGTGTGCCACTGCTAGTCACACTGGGGTCCTGAATGCACCTCAGACCTCAGTACAGGCCAAATAATCCTGGAGCCATTTCTCTTCCTCTTTGCACCCCACATTTATCCCTACACATTATGAAGTTTCAGATACACATTTCCCACTAATATAAATAAAGCGTCTTAAATTCTGAAAAATTTTAGTTCCAATATCAAGTGAATTTCTTTAACAATATTTTAACTTGTCTGGAATCTCACCACTATCAGGCAAAATAACACCCAAAAGGATGGTTTGGAAAGATCCAATAAGTGATTATCTCCTTTTTATTTATTTATTTTTCTATTGATCTTACCTCTGAGTCCTGGAAAAGTACAAAAGATATTTAGTATTTATATTTATTTAAAAAGTTATTTATTACTACATTGTCCTATACACTACTATCTATTTTTGCATGACAAACTTAGTGGCTTAAAGCCTCAACCACTGCCAGGCACCACCACACATTCCTTTAATCCCGGCAACTTGGGAGGCTGAGACAGGAGGACCACCAGAGGCAGCCTCCATAGATTGGTGAGACCCTGTTTCAAAATAAAAGTAAAATAAAAAGTGGGCGAGGGGTACAGCTCAGTGGTAGAGCATTTGCCTAGCATGCATGAGGGCCTGGGTTCAGCCCAGTACTGAAAGAAAAATATAGTCTCAACTATTTATTTGTTCACAGTCCTATGCTTTGGTAATTTTGGAATAACTCAGCTTAGATGGCTTGATTCTACATGGTATAGTTACCACTCAACTGCTTCAAGCCCATGTAGGTGATGCGCCAGCTGGGACCCTACAAGTGCCTGATGATCTTACACTTCTGGGTTCTCAGTTGAGATCTCTGGAAAAGCTGGAATATGTGGGCCTGTTTCATTCTTGTATCTCTATTTTTTTCATTTACTACATGATATTTGTTTTCAGAGGAGAAATTATTTAAATTCTATCACATGTCAACTCAACCATTGCCATTTTCTTTCACTCAAACACCAAGCTTCTAATTCTGATGAGCATAACACAATGAGTGGAAAAAAATGGTTAGGGTCAATTTATAAACATTTTTCCCTGAACTAATACATATTTTTCTCTTAAAACTTGCATCAAGTTATATTACAAGGAATAAATTGTGAGACCATTAATTTTGGGGAGAAACTCATACCATCTCATGAGAGCAATGTAGCATTTAAAAGATTCACCAGTCTTCATCAGTTAATTGTGGCCAGATATGTGATAAAACAAGTTAAAAAGTTAAAAGATATTAGTGTATGAATTCTAGAAAATAACTCTACACTAGGCAGAAAAATGCCACCCTCAAAGGTAAACATGTCCTAATACCTGAAACCAGTGAGTATGTTACCTTCCATGGAAAAAGGGATTTGAGATGGGGAAATTATCCTAGGTTATGCAGGTGGGCCTAATCTTCTCACAGGAGTCTTCAAAAATGGAGGAGGGAGGCAAAACTGTGGGTTGGAGAGGTGAGAATGAGGAAGGAGAGAGAGTAAAAGAGACAGAGAGAAGGAATTTGGCATGACATGGGGTTGGCTTCGAATATGGAAGGTGGTGGCTAAGGGCCAAGGAATGTTGATAACCTGTAGAAACTGATAATAGGACATCATATTCAGCAAAGAAGCCAAGATCTCTGTCCTACAAACACAAGTGACTGGATTCTTCCAAAAGCCCTAATGAATGGAGAAATGGATCCATTTCCAGATCTCCAGAAAGGTCCATAGTTCTGCCAATATATAGTTTACCTTCAGCCTGATGAACTCCATTCAAATTTCTGAATATAGTACTGTAAGATAATAAATTTATGGTTTTTAAGACTTCAAAGTTTGGATCAGATGTGGTGGTACATGACTGTAATCCCAGTAACTCCAGAGGCAGAGACAGGAGGATTAGTAGTTTGAGTCCAGAGGCAGTCTGTGTAATTTAATGAGACTGTCTCAAAAAAGTAAAAAACTGTGGGCTCAGGATGCAGCTCAGTGGTACAGCACTTGCAAAGCATGCAAGCATGAGGCCCTGGGTTCAATCCCCAGTACCATAAAACAAACAAACAAACACCTGCCAAGTAAATAATATATAAGCAAGATAAGTAAATTTCATAATTACCAACTTAGTTTAATTTTCTACAAGATTGGCAAATTAGAAGATATTTCTCATTAAGTGTATTCATTTTAATTTATTAAGGATATTAAATACATTGAGAGAGTTCATGTAAACTTAGAGATTTAAGAAAACACTTATTAAATAAAAAGACAAATTTTTTTAATGATGGATAAAAGGAAAAATACAATATATTTAGTACAAAGTAGACTAAGTGAATATCAATCTGGTACCGTGTATTGAAGTCTGAATATCCAATTTTCATACTGCCTGTGAGTAAGCCTGTAAGCAACAGTGAAGAAACTGAGATTGATGGTGGTGGCATTGCAAACCTGTATAAAAAAAAGCTATAGGGTAAATTTTGCCACATGGGTTGATAGATAATAGATATAAATGGAGTCTGCATATAAAAATATATGTTAACTATGTTTTATCTTTATGCAAACATACATATTTTTCTCTGAAAGTAGTTAATAAATTCTCAGGAAAAGCACTCAACTCTTGTAAATAGTTTTTCCATGGTTTTAATAATATATCGTGTATTCTTTCTTTAATTTGCATCTTTTTACATAAGAGTGCATAATTAACATCCTATAGTATAAACATTATTTTAGAGATTAACATAGGCAAATCATTTGAGCAAGAAAAGTTATGGTTGGTAAAATCCCATATATTCCAATGAATTACAACACATTAATATGTGTGCCAAAATCAATTCTATTAAATTACATAGATGCAGTTGCAACTGCATAATAAAATAAACATAATATCTGTATTAACATAGATGACAGTCTTTCATTTTCAGATGTCCATTCTGTGCTTATCCCGTACCTGTTACTGAGAATTACTTCAAATATATTCCTCTGCCAATGTGAGTTTGTGACTCCATCAACTTTAATATGCTCCAGTTTATGGAGTCAGATTTGGAAGCCACAAATCAAATTCTTCCTCCTATGAGTCTGGAATTGGAAGAATATGCCACCAGCTAATTTATAGAGGTTCAACTCAGTTTCTAGAATGCTGCTCTGCACTCTCTGAGGACCCAGGTTCAATCCCTAGCACTGCAAAAATGGGAGAAGGATTTGGCAATCCACTTCCAAAGCAATTCTGAAATTATCAGCCGTTGAAAACCCTCTATGAGTAGGACACTACTGGCACCTATCAACAACAACTTATAGAAGCCAAAGTTTAAAAAAGGCATTTAGACTCAGGAGACGAAGGGCCCTTTGGTGAAACAAGTTGCATATTGCATCATAAGGAAGGTTTTAGTATATGAGATGATTGAGAGGAGACATTGATCTGAAATAGATTAAGAATAAAAATATAAAAACAAAAACAGTAGGAAATATCATAAAACCAAAAATTATTATCAGAAGGCAATACCTGCATTAATTACACTGGCCCTAATGAGAAATGATATACTTTTTAGTACCTTGGAGATGATTGGCTGTAGGATTACGTGTTGTGTTGAAATATTGTTGTTGTCAGGTGCTATCGAGTCGGTATCTGACTCATAGCGACCCTCATAGGGTTTTCAATGGCTGACTGTCTCGGGATTGCCTTGGGAGTGCATTGCCAGACCCTTCTCCCATTTTTGCAGTGCTGGGAATTGAACTCGGGACCTCAGAGACTGCAGTGCAGCGCTCTACCAACTGAGCTAAATCCCAGCCCGTGTTGAAATATAGCTCTATTTATTCAGGCCTTTTGTGTGTGTGTGTGTGTGTGTGTGTGTGGTACTGGGGGTTTCAACCCATGGCTCGCACTTACATGCCTTGCAAGTGCTGGACCACTTAGCTGCACCCCAGTCCACTTCTTTACTTTTATTTGATACAGGGTTTGGCTAAATTACACAGACTGTTATTCAGGCCTTTTGCTGACAACATTTTTGTTATGAATATATTTCAGAGAAAATTTTTCCATTGCTTTAAATGGTACTGATCAAGAGGCAATTAGAGGTTCTATTTTCCCAGCTTTGTGGAGATATAAATCATAACTGCATCAATCTGATGATTAATGATATTGAACATTTTTTTCATACTTTTCTTGGGCATTTGTAGTTCTTGATTGAAAAAATGTCCATTCAGATCATTTGTATATTTTAATCATATTTTGTTGTTGCTGTTGAACTTTTGAGTTCCTTGTGTATTTTGGATACTAATCCTTTCTTGCATAATGGATTTGCAAATATTTCTTCCCATCCTATTTGTTTTCTCTTTGCCCTGTTGTTTGACTCCTTCCCTGTGCAGAAGGTGCTTCATTTGATATGGTATCATTTGTCTACTTTTCCCATTTTTTCTTATGCTTTTTGGGTTCTACCCACTCCTTGTCTGTATCAATTGTCTGTGTCGATGTCTTGAAGTATTTCTTATACATTTTCTTCTAATGGTTTAAGTGTTTCAGGTCTTTTATGTAATACTTTTATTCATTTTAAGTTAGACTTTGTATAGAATGAGTGGTAAGAAACAAGTTTCAATCTTCTGAGTATGGATACTTCCATGAACCATTTATTGAAGTGGCTGTCATTTTTTCAGTATCCTTTCTCCAAAGCTTTTGAAAGCTTTGTGAAGAACGGTTGCTTACATAGGTAAGGATTGCTTCTGCCATATTTATTTTGTTCCATTGCTCTGTATATGTTCTTTCACTCCATGACCATGCTGCCTTTTTGCTATAGCTCTGGAATATGTCTTCAAATTAGATAAAGTGATATTTTATTCTTATAATTTTCAAGATTGATTTGGCAATTTTGGATTTTTTTTTTGCTTCCATATGAATTTTAGGATTAGTTTTCCAATTCTCTGAAGAATTGCATTGGTATTTTGATGAGAATATATAAATTGCTTTTGGTAGCATAAATATTTTAATAATAATAATTCTAATCCACGACATTGGTGGTCTATTTTTTATGTCTCTAATATTTTTCATAAATATTTTGTATAATTCATTGTAGAAGTCTTACCTCCTCAGTTAAATGATTTCTAAATATTTTATAGCAACTATAATTAGAATTTCTATTATAATTTCTCTCTAGTAATTTCATTATTGGTATATAAAAATGCTACTGATTTTTGCACATTGATTTTGTATCCTGCAACTTCATTGAATTAGTTTATCAGTCTAAATATTCTCTTGGTGAAATTTATAGTTTTTTCTTTTAGAGAATTATATCATTCACAAACAGTGCTGATTTGACTTCCTCTCTTTCTATTTGTCTTTGGTTTCTTTCTATCACTCAATTTCTCTGAGAAAGAATTCCAGTCATATGCTGAATAAAAGTGGTAAGAATGCACACATTTGTCTTGTTCCAAATATCAGAGGAAATGACCTTGACTTTTCTAACTCAGTA
This sequence comes from Pedetes capensis, assembly GCA_007922755.1. Lineage (NCBI taxonomy): Eukaryota > Metazoa > Chordata > Mammalia > Rodentia > Pedetidae > Pedetes > Pedetes capensis. The sequence goes on along the minus strand of VMDO01040901.1, from coordinate 4,791 downwards.
TGTTTTTTGGATTCACCATGTAGCATTTATAATGTTAATATATGTCCCTTGTATACCTAACTTGTTCAGGAATACTATTAAGGGATATTGAATTTTATTAAATGCTTTTCTTACAACTGTTGAGATTATCACAAGATTTTTATTCTTCTTTCTATTGACATGTATTACATTTCCCATGATAAATCCCACTAGATCATTGTGAAAGATAGTTTGAATGCACTGTGGGATTTGATGAGCTTGCATGCTTTTGAGAATATTTGCTTATAGGTATTCATCATTGCTGTTCATCTGCAGTTTGCTTTATCTATTGTGTCTTTGTCTGGTTGTGATTATCAGGTAATGCTGCCCTCAAAGAGTGACTTCAAAAGAATTCTCTCTCTTTCAATTTTTGGTCTAGTTTGACAAGAATTGGTATTGGTTTTTTTAAAAATGCTTGTTAGAATCCACACTTACTGTGATCTAACCCTGTCATTTTCTTTATTGGGGAATATTTTATCAGTGCTTCAGTCTTATTACTTATTGTTGGTCTGTTCAGGATTTCTGTCTCTTTATGTTTCAAATTTGGTAGGTTATGTGTGTCTATAAATTTGTCAATTTCTCTAGGTTTTCAATTTATTGGCATATAGTTTTCCATATTAATACCTAATGATCCTTTGCATTTCTGTAGTTTTTAGATCTCTTTTTTTCAACTCTAATTTTGGTTATTTGGGTCTTCTTTTCCTTGATTAATCTAGGTAAAGGTTTGTTGACTGCCTTTTCAAAATATCAATGCTTTATTCCATTGTTTTGAAGGTATTTGTTGTTTTTTGTCTGGTTGGTTGATTGGTTTATTTTGTTTTGTTGTTGTTGTAACCTCTATTTAATTTATTTCTGCTATGATAATTGTTATTTCTTTTCTTCCTGTCTGAGATATTCCAAAGCTTCATCTTCAGTTCAGATATACTTTATCCTTTATGCTTCATGTAATCTTTTATTGAGGATATAAACTTTATTTTTATATGGCTTGAATATTTTACTTTGAAACTTTCTGTTTTGTTCTTTTTCAAGACCATTCTCTTTGCTGAATTTCTAAATTATACTTTGATTTATTTTCCTAATTTTGTTACCTTTCTGTATTCTCTTGAATTTCACAATTTCCTTATAATTGTTTTTTGTTTGTTTGTTTGTTTGTTTTGCTTTACCAGGCATATTGCCAATTTTCTTAAGTCTTTTGTCAAAGAATTGTGTTCCTTTGGAGGCATGAGGTTACCTTACTTTGTCTTACTTCTGGTGTTCCTATGTTGATACTAGCATATCTAGTGGATCAATTGTATTGCTGTTAGAGGGTGGTTTTCATGGTAAAAGGCATTTTGATGGAGATATGTCTTCAGCTGTCAGTTTGGTAGGTTAGTTTGGTTTGGTTCCAGTTGGACACCACAGTGTAGTCTCGCTATTGCTTCTTCTACTGTAATTCCATTGATGGGGAACTCAGATGCTTGTTCTCAGTCCTATCAGGGACTGTGTGGCTCTCAGGGGTGGCACACATTATCCTAGGTGGCAGGGAGAGAGGAGGACTGGGAGAATCAGGCCTCAAATCTAAGAAGTCAACACCACCTGAGGTGCTGAACAATCTGTCCCCTGCAGTGTTGAGTAAACCTTGTCTAGGGTGCTGTATTCACAGTTGTGTTGCATCTAGCTGGAGTTTTGCTTCTACTGTCCTTTCCTCTGATATGGTAGGATATCTATGGGGGCTCCAGGGATGGGGACATCCAGAAGCATCTGCCCATTAGGGCTTTATGAATTCCAACGGTGGAACTTTTCTCAAGATAACAACACATTGCTGTAGACTCTCCCCTGAAAGTAGAGTGGGAGAAAAAGTGAGATCTTTCTCAGTAGCAACACTACTGTACATCTTCCAGGTAGCTCCTGTTACTGGGCTCCAAGCTTGTGATGACTCTGGATCCCCCCTCCAGCTAGGACTGGTGATGACTAGCATCCATAGAGAAGGTGTTCATTGAGACTATCTCTTTTTCTCTTCCTCCTGAAATGTGGATTCTCTTTGGGCATGAGGTCAAGTTTGCGATTTTCAGTCCACTTTCTTCTCTTGCTGATGCCATCTCAGGTCTCTGTGTCCCATAACCTGGGATTCTGTGTCTTCCTTGGGCAATCACCTCAAAATGTAGCTATTTATTTCTTCTCTGATTCCTCTGTGTAGAAGAAGCAAATGAGGTGCACATTTATTGGGTCACTTTGGTATCACAAATACTATTCCTTAACTAGATTAACTTTTCTGCAGTATGTATTGACTTGACAAACCATTGATGTGTGTATGTATGTGTATATGTATGTATATATGTATTTATTTGTTTATTTGCAATACTAGAGGGTTAAATTCAGGACCTCATAAACACTAGGTAATATTTCTACTACTGAGTCACACTCCAGTCCCTTTATTTATTTATTTATTTATTTATTTATTTATTTATTTATGACAAGCTCTCACTAATTTGTGCAGGCTGCCTCTGTCCTTGAACCTAAGATCTCCCTACCTCAGTGTCCCTATTTGGTGGGAGTACAGCCCTTCACCATGGTGCCCAGCTATTTCTTGACTCTATTCTATTTCATTGGTTTGCATGTCTATTTCTATACCAATATCGTGATGTATGGTTTATGGTACCTTTGTAATATATTTTTAAAACATGGAGTCTGAGTCATAGTGACCTCATGAACAACAGAATGAAACACAACCATACATTGGACAAGACACACGATCTTCTCTATTTGAGCCCATTGATGCAGCCACTATGTTTCTTCTAATTTTGAGTAGTGCCACATCAGCAAATGGAGATCACAGGGGCTTTATTCCATTCCTACTATTAAGGTTGACTCCACTTTAAGGAGAAAACTATTCCCCAGTCATATTTTGAATGATTTCCAGCCTGGGGGTAATGCTCAATTTCTGGCACTATGTTTGACAGTGTTTCTCTGCTATTCATAGGGTTTTCAATGGCTAATTGTTTTGGGAGCTGGCTCTCAGGTCCTTCTCCCTAGTCTTTCTTGCTCTGAAAGCTCACCCTGTACACTAAGAATGGCCCTACTGGTATCTGAAATACCGGTGGCATAGCTTTCAGCCTCACAGCAACATACAAGCCCCCAGAGCACAGCAAGCTGACAGACCTGTGGGGGAAACTCAGGGACCCTTGGTAAATATTTCTTACTGTGGAATATAAATAATGGTAGAATTTTTAAAATTCTAGTTACTGTATTATATTCTTTAGGCAGAATATTTTGTAAACAGAAGAAAAAAACAGCATGTTGGATATGGAATCTATCTATCTAGCTAGCTATATATAAGGGGCTGGGATTTAGCTCAGTTGGTAGAGTGCTGCGCTGCAGTCTCTGAGGTCCTGAGTTCAATTCCTACCACCGCAAAAATTGGAGAAGGGCCTGGCAATCCACTCCCAAGGCAATCCCGAAACAGTCAGCCATTGAAAACCCTATGAGGGTTGCTGTGAGTCAGATACCGACTTGATGGCACCTAACAAAAACAACAAGATATTTACACACACACACACACACACACACACACACACACACACACACACACATATACACACACACACATATGTATGTATGTATGCATGTATACACATATATGTATATATGTATATACATATATGTACTTGTACATATATGTGTGCATGTACACACACACACACACACACACACACACACACACATATATATATATACACAAATGAATGCACATGAATATGTATGGGGCATTAATTCATAGCGGCTACATGCTAGACAGGGCTAGGATTTAGCTCAGTTGGTAGAGCGTCACTCTGCAGTCTCTGAGGTTCCGAGTTTGAGTCCCAGCACTGCAAAAATGGGAGAAGGACTTGGCAACCCACTCCCAAGGCAATCCCGAAACAGTCAGCCATTGAAAACCTTATGAGGGTCGCTATGAGTGGAACACGACTTGATGGTACCTAACAAAAACAACAACAACAACATGCTAGACAAGACAGGGGAGGTATATGAATATATAAAATATATAAATTAGCCAGGTGCTCTGGTGCATGACTGTAATCCCAGTTACTCAGGCAGTTGAGGCAGGAGGATCTTGAATTTGAGATCAGAGGTAGCCGTATAAACTTAGTAAAACAGTATGTCAAAGTTTTTAAAAATATTATGTAGGGACTTGGGATGAAGATCAGTGGTCCAACACCTGCGTAGCATGTGTGAGGCCCAGGAGTCAAACACAGAGTATGGATATATATATATATATATATATATATATGGATATATATGTGTGTATAGGTATATATGGATATATATATGCATACACACTATAATATGGAAAAATATTTGGATGTTATTTGTCCTGCAATATTTATTCCCGATTTAATATATACCATAGGAAATCACATTAAAAAATAATGATAATATTTAATTTATAAGTGCAACCATTATAATAGAAACTATTCACTCAGATATCTACTTGCTCTTTATTATATATATAAATATTTATATATCTAGATAATTACGGAGAAATATAGATAGGTATAGATACATATACATACACCTCTAAATATAATATATGTAAATAGAAACATGCATTTACATTCCTATACATGCATGCTAATTATGTTATTATTTTCTGAATATATATGTGTGTACACATGTATATGTGTATAGATAAATGTATGTGTGTATGTATATGTATATATGTATATGTATGTGTGTGTACATATATATATATATATATATATGGCCTGCATGTAGAAAATTAGAAATATTTGTTTG
>VMDO01040900.1:0-11578 GCA_007922755.1 Pedetes capensis | reverse complement strand
CCCTGGCCCTGGGGAGCTTCACTCTGGCTTTCCTGGCCAGGAATCTTCCTGACACATTCAATGAAGCCAAGTTCCTGACATTCAGCATGCTGGTGTTCTGCAGTGTCTGGCTCACCTTCCTCCCTGTCTACCACAGCACCAAGGGGAAGGTCATGGTGGCTGTGGAGGTTTTCTCCATCTTGGCCTCCAGTGCAGGGGTTCTAGGCTGCATCTTTGTCCCCAAGTGCTTCATCATTTTGTTTAGACCTGACTGGAATTCTTTTCAAATGAGCAGAGGCAAAAGATGTTCTAGAAACAATTATGGTTTTTAAAATGAAATTTATATGCCCTGGTGCACTTGAAGACATCACTGCTCCTTTGTAATCACCAAATATTAGGTTATAGCATGACATGTTTTCCCCATTAATAAGTGACTCTCTTATTCTTTCTCTACATGTTATATGTATAATTGGAGATTTTTTCCTAGAAAATGAATTCTTATTTTCTATAAAGAGATCATACCTATTTCAAGATTTTTTTACTTGTTAAAATGTCTCCTTTTTCTGTTATGGTCTACATTAAATTCAAGTGGATTTTCCTACTAAATCTTCTCTATTTTCTGTGTAGGGGCCATTTCTCATTTGACAGCATTTAGTTCTCCTCTTAAAGATTCTTTTTTCTACATAGGGCCAAACATCTTATGATGTGTTTATTTTACTCTTAAAACTCCTTTTACCACATATTGGCCATATTTAATTGGAGATGTTGCTTTCCTATTAAAGTACTCTCTTTTTTATGTAGGAGGCATGTTTTATTAGCAAACATTTTCTGTTACAAGCCTTCTTTTTAATTCAGAGGCCATATTTAAGTAGGGAGGTATTTTGTACTGTTAAAAGTCATTTTTCTCTCCTTCAGTGATGAACTTAAACGGATAGTAGTTTTTCTTTCTAAGTCCTCTCTTATACATGTATAGCCATATATAAAATGGGAGATGTTGTGTTAAATCCTTTTTCTCTCACCATTTTAAAACATTACTAACTCTGTGAACACCATTGAAAATTAAATTTCATTTTTCAGTTTTCTTTCCACTCATTATAACTGACATTCACAGATTGTTATCACGATCATGTCTGTTTGAAGACTCCACCCAGGCATGATGTTCCACTTGGACTTTTTCCATATTTACATTTTATATTTCCATGAAGATTCATTTGTTTGATGTTGCCTTGTTGAAACTGATTCAAAGTATTTTATGAAATTTCATTAATTTTTCCAGCCCCTTTCAAAGCACTGATTTTGTAATGCACCAAATTCCTGGATGTACTTTTCATGTTATTCCAGACTCCACTATTGTACACCATTATTAAATTTAGTTGAAAATCTGGAGTTAATAGAAACCACATTTTTGTTCAATCCAACAACGCTTGTTCTGAAAGCATTCCTGAATGCAGTTGGTGATGAGGGATACTGCATGATACAGTTTGCAAATAGGGGTTTTCCTCCATTTCCTCTAAACTAGGTATAGTATGAAGGGAAAAAAATTCTTGCAATGGCAAGGGAAAAATAAAAGATATCTGATGTATTGATAGAAATTAGTTACACCTGTGCAACTTAGGATGGGGAGGGGTGTCTGTTAAAATGTAAGAAGACGAACATTGGAAGCTACAGAAAGCCTTGGTAAAGTCCTTGAAGTTGAGCTGTTTGTAATATGCTCTGAGGATGTCTGCAATTGTGGAACACACTGAGGAAGGACAAAGTATGAAAAGCAGTAAAATGGCTTCACAATAGGCTGATCACATAAGATATTGCACTGTATTTGCAAAGCAAGAGGCATCATTGAGAAATTGACAACAGTGGAGGTGGAATTTCCTCTTAAAATGATGTCCTTTGCCCTCTTGGATTTTAGTGCACTAGAGATTACCAAAATGTTATTTTATTATAAACATCTCCCTCAAAGGGAACTCTTGCATCTTAGATGAATATGTCGAAAAACTCAAAATACAAAATAATGTATTTTGCTGAAAATTTTCAGTAGTACAAATATGCATGGATTGGTGTGGTTGGCAGTGATTTTCCCCCAATGCTTCCTGTGGCAGGTGCTGGGTTCTCAGTGTGACAGTGCTGAAGTGATAGAATTGTGAAGAGTTCAGGCATAGTGGTAGGTCATTAACAGCCCCAACCCTAACTGTGCATTTCACTATCACCATGTCCAGTCACTTCATGTATATTGCCACCATTGTCATGATATGCATCAAGATATGCATAGCAGCCGAGAAGAATATGTGAAAGCGAGTGGCATACTGTTTGGATTTTTAAATTCCAACAATGTGATATAACTTAACCACATTTCTTCATCAGTATCCATTTTCTACTGTTTCATTATAGTAATAGAAAACTGGCTGGGCATTAGTGTATGCATGCAAAAATGTGTAGAACTGACTGGGAAATGATTTGTGCATATTTTACTATGTAAAAGGATAAGAAAATGAATAGGTGATAATAATAGTACATAGACAAGATTTTTTCAGATATGTTAAATGGGAAAAGAGCACATGATGTCCAGCACAGACAACCTGAGCAGATAAATGACTTATATTTCTGGACTATTGTGGGGATGGTGAATGACTAAAATGTATAGTCCCTGCTAAACCACAACAGGGTAAAAATAACCTATTTATGTGAACAGTTCAATTATGGGATCAACAGACAATAACCAGAGAGCTGAAGCAGGCCAAGACTACCTAAACAAGGTCTTTAAATGTCAGCATGTGGGTGAAACTTAGATGGATGATGAATCTTCATCTTCATTTGCCACTGAATAGTTTTCTCTTTCCTGCAGGGATTCATTGGTCTTTCATTGCAATGACACTGGAAACTTTATCCAGCCATGATATGTTATCACAAGAATCACTTCATTCAAAAGGAGGCACACAGCCTGAAAAGAAAATGTTTGAAACCAACGTATCAATACTTGTTGTTGTTGTTAGGTGCTGTCCATGCAGGTCCAACTCATAATAACCCTAGATAGAACAGAAGAAAACACTCTCCAACACCTAGAGATCCCTGGCACTATTGTCAGTGCTTCCCTTCTATTCTTAGGGTTTTCAATGAAAAGGTCAAAGTATCCTAGATTGCTGTTGACATAATCTTATACTTAAAGGACACTCAAATCTCCACTATAGACTGCTGGTTATAATTTGCTAAATCAGTACAGTAGCAGACAACAAAAGTAACATTTAAAAACTAGTAATATTCCTATATTCCAAGACCAAACAAGAAGATTAAGAAATAAAACCTATCCCATTCACAATATTCTTCCCCAGCTTAAAGATACAGGAAATAATTCAACCAAAGTTTCTGAAGTCTGTTACAATGGAAACTTCAAAAGATGAAGAATTTGAAAAAGACAGTAAAATGGAGTGAATGTCCTTGTGCATGGATTAGAAGAGTTAATATTGTGGATATGGCTATGTAACCAGAAGTAATTTACACAGTCAATACAATCTCCATCAAAATTGCAATTATATGGTTCACCAAATAGAAAAAGTGATCCTAAAATACATATGGTGACTGAGGCTTAGCTCAGGTGGTATAGTGCTTGCCCTGCATGTTCTGAAGACTGGGCTTTGACACCCAGCATCACAAAAGTATCAGAGAAGGAACTGGCATCCCAGTGCCAGATAATCACCCATTGAAAATGGACAGTAGAGAAGTTATGACATAATTCCAGACGTGGTAGTGTCAGGTAGTGTTTCATTCTCTTGTACAAAGGCTCAGTATGAGTTTGACTCAACTCAAAAGCACCTAACAACAACAACAAAATACATATTGAAACCAAAAATATCCATTACATGCAAAGCATCCAGGGCCACAGTAACAAATACAGCTGTACATTTTTCATAAAACCTGCCATGAAGTTAAGGAGAACAGAATAGATGACCCAGAAATAACCACTAACAGCTACAGACACCTTCTCTTTGACAAAGGTGCCACAGGCACACACGAAGAAAGGATATCTGCTTCAAAAAATGGTGCCTGGAAAACTGGATACCCAAAAGTCAATGAATGAAAGTCAACCCTTATCTATCACCCTCACAAAATTCAATTTAGATCCCAATTCTGAATGTAGAACTAGCAACAATGAAACTATTTTAAGAAAGCATAGGGAACACACTGCATCCCTTAGTTAGGGTTAGGCAAGTACTTTCTTATCAAGGCTCCAATATCCCAGGTAAGAGCACCAAGCATTTGTACAGCCATTGTGGAAATCAGTATGGATATTCTTCAGGAAATTAAAAAGGGACTTACCATATTATCCAAATATACCACCCTTCAGTATAATACCAAAAGAAAGACATGCCATCATACCACAAAGACATCTGCAGTTTCATATTTATTTCAGCACTCTTCACAATGCCACAGGTAGGAAATCAGCCCTGGTTCCATCAGGATGTACTTGTATTAAAAGATATGATAGATATATATATAGATATATATATATATAGATATATAGATAGATAGATATATGCAATGGAGTATTGTACAACCACACAGATGAATGAATTTATATCAATTGCAGCAAAATGGTTGCACAAGGAGGTATTCATTTGAAGTGAAATAACCCAGCCTCAGAAAGACAAATACTGCATGATCTCACTCATATGGAGAGGAAGTTTCCCCTTACAGAAAAAAATGTAATAGTGTATATCCAAGATTGGAAAATAAAAGAGAACACAGAATGAGGGGGAGAGGACTAGAGGTTGGGCGAGAGAGATGGAGAAATCAGAAAGTTGAGGAGAGTACCATGTGGGGGTAATGATGGAGAGAGCAAGTGAAAAATAGAGGATGAAATTCTATGAAAACCTTATAATGAATTTCACTATAATTCATGCAATTAAGATATTACTATCTTTCATAAGTATGTACAATTATTATTAGGTTAATCAAAAAAATTTGTAAAGTGGCCACAATCCTAATTTGATATTTGAACACTATCAAGATGAACTGAATTATCACTCTGTAACCTGAAAACATAAAACACTAAAAGCATAGGGTAATACATGTAGTCAAAAAACAGAGTGCTTGATGACCATCACCACATATATATTGGAAACAATCAAGAAACAGCTCCTCCCTGAAAATGACTCTTTTAATGTCCATATCACTTACCAATGCATTAAGCTTTATATCCAGACACACAACCTGATGCTCAATATATCACATTTGATTATTTTAACTAATCATGGATACTGAATTCTACCATTGTAGGGAGATGCAGCTCTACCCAGTCCTGTACCTGCTCTAGGTAAATAAACTCATACTTTTTCTAGAACTAGACAACGTATGATGTAATGGCTAATGTTCATATTGAGATTCATTGGATTTTGGTTCATATGAGTACTGTCCTGCAGCCATACCACTGTGGCATCTGATCCCATCAGACCTTGGAGGCTAAGCAGGGTCAGCCCTGATTATTACTTAGAAGAGAGACTGCCTGGGAACACCAGGCGCTATAGGCTTGGGAGAAGAACCTGGCAACCCACACTTAAAAAACAATGAGCCATTGAAAACCCTATGAATAGCAGAGCAGCACAACATTAGTGTTTTGGCTGATGTACATAGGGTCTCTATGACTCAGACACTGACTCAAAGACACCTAACAATAACAACAAATTTAGTATAAACAAAGGTTGAAAACAATATTATTCCTGGGGAAATGGATCACTAAAATATATTGACCTTTGAGAACTATGCAACAAAAGGGAATATTGAACTCAATATTCACTTAATTTCTGCATTCATGAAATGTCTTTCACTACATAGAGACCTGATTCGACAGCACCTAACAACAATGATTACAAATTGGAACTTTTGGATATAGCATGACTATTGGTTTTGTAAAATATGGACACATTTACTTAAGTGTGGTATACTAGAGTGAGAGAGTCTTAAGACATGCAGAGATAGGATCTTATTGTCTATGATAACTGTTGCTTTCATCCCCAACGAAGTGATGAGGCACTGAAACCTTTTAAGCGGGTATTCAATATGAACAAATTCCCACTGCAGATTTAACATTCTTGTTGCTGTTTGGAAAACTGAGTGAGAGGTATAAGAGGGTAATCAGATAATCAAGGTAGGGCTGCTGGAGACATCGAGGGGAGGAAAGATGGTGACTTATGATAAGGAGAATAGTGCAACCATGAGTAATTCATGATGGATTGGATGTAAGGTGTGTGATACCAGGATCACTCACTAGGAGTTAATTCAAGGATGATTCTGCAAAGACTACACAGAACATAAAAGTGAGGGTTAATGGGGCTACTAGAGATGGGGACCTCAAAGAACCAAACACAAGGAACAATGAGAAAATGGGAATGTTCATCAGTCTGAGTTGCTTATTATACTTTGCACATGTATCAAAATATTATTACAACACATGAAAATGTACAGTAATGATGTGAAATTCAAAGAGCATAAAAATTTTACTAACAAAAAATTCACAAGGTACAAAAGTCTTCCCAAAATTGCTACTCAAGGCAAAGGCTGATCAAAATAATTGTCAATAAGAACAATTACTGGAAGACAAAATATACAAATAGACTTAAAAATCAACCAAGTGTAATATGTACACAAATTTTAGTCATCATACAAACACAACCAACTCAGAAATAATTCTTAAAAATAAGAATATGAATTAAATGATGATGGTCTTTGTTGTTGTTGTTGTTGTTGTTGTTGTTGTTAGGTGCTATTGAGTCGGTATCTGACTCATAGTGACCCTACATACAACACATGAAACACTATTGTCAGTGCTTCCATGCTATTCATAGGGTTTTCAATGGCTGACTGATGTTTTTGCAGTGGATTGCTGGGTCCTTCTCCCAATGATGGTCTTATGGGTCATTAATTTCTCAGATGTGATAAAGTTTTAAGGACACATAATTTATGGTGAGGCAAATTCTGTCTTGATTAACATAAGGCAGTATTTACAGTTGAAATATTAGGAGAAGAGAATGATTTTCCAGTTTGCACATGAGAAGCATATGATTGTGAGGATATTTTGGTTAAGACACAAGGTCCACACAACAAAAATGCATTAATTTGGAGCCAGGTCTTGTAGGGTATCTATGGCTATTTTGGAGGGAGACATGGATGACACCTGGAAATCAGAAATATGTCTATTTCATGATATCACATTGAGTAGGATAAACACATTCAACTTTTTATTATAAAAGTGGACATATGGGGGTATAAAAAAATCTCAAAGATGCTGGTGGTTAAAAAAGCACAAGAGAGTGAAGACGCAACTTGTAGAATAGCAAGAAATATTTGCAAAGTATTCCTGTGAGAAGGAATTCCTACCTAGGTTATATAGGAATTACACTCAACCACATAACCAAAAAGCCAATTAAATAGGAGCAAATGATCAGCATGTATATTGTTCCAAAGAAGAAATATAATTGGCAAAGTATATGGAAAATGGTCATCATCAAATGGAAGGGGAATCCACACTTAGAAGTATCTATACTCTTTCAAAATGTGTATTATCATAAAGACAAAAAATAAATTTTGAAAAGGGTGAGGAGAAAGAGTAACCCCTAAACATTCATGGGCAGATTGTAAATTAGAGAGCCACTGTGAAGAACAGGATGGAAGTTCTTCTAAATATTAAAATTGCAAATGCCATGTGATCCCATTGCCCTAATTTGGATATATCCAAAGAACTACTTCATTGTATCATTGTGATATTTGTTTCCCAATGTATATTGCAGTGGTACTGATCACTTTCAAGATATGGAACCAAATGAGGCATCTTTTATGAGATACATGGTTTTAAAATTGTATTCTCTACAAATAATGGGACATTATACAGTGACAACAAAGAATGAAATCATGTAAATTTTTGGCAACATGGGCAGAACTAGAGGCCATCTTTTTTGCTGAACTAAGCCATGCGCAAAAAGAGAAATATCACATGTTCATATTCAAGGGAGTAAAATTAAAATACTTATTTTGTATAAGTAGAGGTAGAAGAGTGGACTCTAGAAGCCACTTATAGTGAGGAAAATGGGATGGGCACTTTTGAGATAGGACAAATAAGTTCTTGTGGTAACAGTAAAATAGATTGGCAATAATTTATGATCATGTAATATAAATGTAAGGAAAACCAGAATAGAAGAATTTGAGTGTCTCTAAACTAAAGGTGTATTCAATGTTTAAGAAGTAGAAATACAAAGTTCTCTAATGTGTCATTAAACTCTGTATACATGCATCAAATTTTCACTTGGTTCCTTAGAAAGATAAGTATGTATATGCATATGTACACACAATATTTTAATAGTAACATTAAAGTACAAACAAAATACAAAAAAATTAACAAACAAACCAATTAACAAAAGAACCATGACCTCTGAACTGCATACCAAATCTCAACACTGGAATATGTATTGCAACCTGAGGGGAGATTGCTCTCCATGCTCCTATATGGCAAGCTTATCTTTGCCTAACCTAAACTCTCCAGGAAACTTCTTCACAGAATGTGGGTTTATGTGATTTCTTACTACTGATTTTGAAATGCTACATCATCTACAATAATCCAGTATCTTATTCACTCTTCTCAAGTTCTCAGACCCATCCCTTCTCAGACTGTATACATCCATCTACATTTCTACAGTGTTCTCTACAGTCCTCCATCATGGTCAGGAAAGTACTCATCCACATGCACCTATGCACACTGCCACATTGTCAAATGATGCAAAGAGAAAGATTTTATTGAGAAAGTGGAAGAAGCACAGTTCTCACATACATATCTCAATAATTCTCAGCCTTTCATTCTAAATTAGGATAAACAAAGAAAGAAACCAATGTCATTTATACAGAAATGAATCACCACAATATATTGATCTTGGAGAACTGAGGGAAAAGGATGGAAGACATGTTTTTGAACTCAAATATGTAATATAGTTTCTCCATTGCAAAGAATACCTAAATAGGAAATTCTGGATGCAGCATGATTATTGGATTTCCAGAATATGGCAACATATGCAATTATGGAAGATTCTGCCCATGTGTCTGGTACACACAAGTGCCTGGGGCAATCAGTGAATGCTGATTGGCTGCCATGGACACTAAGTTTGTGAGCCTGTCCCTGCTTGCCTTGGACATCCAGAAACTTAATGACCTATTCTCCTGTATGAGCCCTGGATTGCATGATGTGATTCTGACCTCTCCACCTCAAATCTCTCCTCAGATCCTCTGATGCAACAACTTACACCATTTCAAATGATGTTTTTGGAAATGGCATGTTGTCATGGCTTGGTATCCATCCTGCCCAAGAGGAGTTCATCTCTGGGGCCTGGCTATCCAAGGGTATGGATGAGAAAATTGTACCTGGAGCTACAGAAGATGATCCTCAAACATATTTTACAACTCATGTTTTTCAGCTGGACAGTGGAATCTCTGATGCAGAGCCACAGGCCACAAAAGTGTTTCAGATTCCTCCAGGATAAAGGAGCAGGCTTCACTGAATGGAATCATTGGGTCTTGGTGGCCTCCCATTCAGCAAGCAGTAATAAAAACAGACACATTTTCACCCTTGCACCTGTGGTGTATGTTTAGGTGGAGGACACTGGAGGTCCCACCGCTGATAGAGTTTAAAGCTTGCCAGATATGACCAATTTGTTGTCTTTGATTTTTGTATTCTTCATCCCGAATCTTCCCATTCCTTCATGCACTTTTATTAACCCCAGATGCTTTGACATAATTCCAGAGGATTTATACAAGGATGGTGATGTGGTGATTGGTGCCCTCTTCCCCATTTATATATCACAAAGACATTGATGCCAATTATGGTAAGTGCACTTTTTGTATTTACTTTCTGCTTGATTTTCACGATGAATAATGCACCTGATGTGTGGAATGGATAGACAAACACTGTCTGTGTGTTCTATCCTGCTTTCCTAATTGTACAAACTTGGAACCATTCACAGTTATTTTGATGTTGATTGCTGAACAATTTTTCACACATCCAGACAGAGGAGAGAGTATTTTAATTTCATCATTTAACATCCATGTTCCCCTGTACTTGTGCATTGGTCTAGACATGGCGTTTATTGATATCAGATCTGCACTGAAAGGTAGAGAGAAAATGAATAAAATAGACATTGCTGGAATTGTATTAAACAACTTGTGCCCCTGTGAGAAGAGGGATGCCAGTGATAATAGTGGTTGTTTACATCCCTTGTGATATATTAAAGGGACAAGTGTTGCTGTGATAGCTTGCATCATTGGTGAGAAGAAATGCAAAGGTCACAATTTGGGACCTTTTGTGTTCAGTAGGAGGTCAGTATGTGTAGCTGACAGATGTCTAAATTTGTATCCTTAACTTTTTGTTCACAGGAAATTTGCCATGTTTTCCTTTCTTCCTTTTTATATGTTCCTACTTATACCAATTGTGTTTGCAACAGGTTCCATTCTGTGTACTGGACACACTTTGATGCTTCCAGTTGCTACTGATTGTCCTTTCTTGTTATCAGGTCAAGTTTTTGTCTCTAAGAACACAGGGTTGTCTTGTCTGTATCCTCACCCCAAGGCAACATGGATGGTGGAGTAGATGCTGTTTCTTCAGACAGGAAATGAGGAGAGGCTACTTTAAGTTCCTCTTGTCCTCAGCTTTCCAAACTCACTAGCTCAGAAGCCAACATTTTCCAGTTCATACTCTCTTCAAATCTGTGGTCAGGTCTATCTATGCCAGAATAAATATATTTCCAATCACATGAGCTTTTCATATCCAGGCTGACATATCATGTAGGCACAAGATGCTTGGGGCAAAAGAGATTGATTCCATTTCTCCTAAATTCATGAGAGATACAAGAATACTTTAGGGCATGGAACAACCTGTCATCCATAGTTTGTATATTTGTCTTGTTAACCACACCAACAGCAATCATGACTTTCAATGGTCTTTAATGAAGGCAGTAGCTGGGATGTTCATAAATGCTTCAGGTCCACCAAAGTCACAATGTGGCCTTGTCATAGCCTTTACTTTTATTTACATGCCTATAAATAGATTACCAAAAGGGGGTTATTCATTCAATGTCCCCTGTAAAATATCTCCAGTAAAAACATTCATATGTTTTCAATACATTTAAATGTGTACATTTTAATGATTTGTCTACTAAATATGTTCTTCTTTGTGGCTGCTATTATGTTCCAGAATGGAATTGGATTCTAAGTTTGTGTAATTATCAGTAGGAACATAGTAGATGGATATATTTAGAAGATATAACTTAATGCATAGATTTGCAATGTCTGAGTAAAGTAAATAAATTTGGAGAAGTCACAGAGCTTGTGAAAGTCTACATGTACTCTGCCTTATTGATTAGAGACTGAGAAAGTATAATTTAAAAAGTAGAGTGAGGTTTTGATTTTCTGTTGCAAGTCTTCTTTTTAATTCAGGGGCCATATTTAAGTGGGGAGGTGTTTTTTCTGTTAAAAATACCTTTCTCTTATATAGGTGATAAAGTTAATTGGATAGTAGGTTTCCTTTCTCTTAAAAATCATCTTTCATTTATTGAAAGGCCATATATAATTGGAG
>VMDO01040899.1:0-11585 GCA_007922755.1 Pedetes capensis | reverse complement strand
TAGTCCATTTGTATTGACCTCATTCTTATCTTCCCTCCCCCCCCTTTTAATGTGATCTGACCTTTGAGTAGGATTTTTCCTTCTTGTAATTTTGAGTCAGCTCTCTCATATGAGTGAGAACATGTGTTGTTTCTCTTTCTGAGCTTGTGTTCATTCACTTAAAATAATTTTCTCTAATTCCATCCATTTTGCTGCGAATGACTCTATTTCATTTTTCTGGATTGCTGAATAGTATTCCATTGTGTATATATACCATAGTTTTTTTATCCATTCTTGTGTTGAAGGGCACTTTGGTTGATTCCATATCTTTGCTATTGTAAAAAGCGCTGCATTGAACATGGAGATGCAGGTGTCTCTATGGTATGATGACTCATCTCCCTTTGGGTAAATTCCCAATAGTGTTATAGCTGGGTCATATGGTAGTTCTATTTTTAGTTTTTTGAGGTACCTCCATATTGATTTCCATAGTGGTTGCAATTCATATGCTTTTCAATGGCTAATTGTTCTGGGAGTGGGCTGCCAGGTCTTCCTCCCTAGTCTGTCTTAGTCTGGAGGTTAAACTCTAACCTGTTCACCATGTATGACCCTCCTGACATCTGAGATGCTGGTGGCATAACTTTCAACATCATAGCAACACGCAAGCCCCCACAGTATTGCAAACTGATCATGTGCCTGGCACAGAATCTGGGACTGTTTCATTCTGCTTTACATAGGGTCACTATGAGTTGGACCCAACTTGACAGCACCTAACAACAACAAAAACCACCTCCATAGGACAAAGCATGCCAATAAACGCACAACTAGAAAGTGCTGCGGCTCGGGTTTATCTTAGTTGGGAGAGTGCTGCTCTGTGCTCTCTAAGGTCCTGGGTTCGATTCCCAGCAGTGCTGAAATGGGAGAAGGAAGTGGCAATCCATTCCCTTGGCAATCCTGAAAAATTTATCCATTGAAAATGCTAAGAGAGTCACTATAAGCTGGACCTGACTCCATGCACCTACCAACAACAACAACAACGAAAGTGCTGGACCAAGTTCAACATGAGGCAACGTAATTCCAGAAAGAATTTCTTCCTTTTATTTCTTTATTTCTTTCTCTTTTTTTCTCTGCTGTGTAGTCTAGGCTGGTTGAGAATTCACTATGTAGACTAGGCTAGCCTCAAACTTGAGATGACCCTCCCGTCTCTGCCTGCCCCATGCTGCCATTTCAGTTGTGGACCACTACACCAAGTTTAGAACTCATTTTTTTTTAAATAGATGAAGAAAACTATTTATATGTGCAAGAAATAAGAAAAAAATTCATTAATAGATACATGCTTATGGATCTTCTAGACCACTGATTTTTTTTGTTGCTGTTGTTCAGTAAGTAATCCAAAAGATATATTTCATTTTTTTCAAGTTTTTATTAGCCTGTTTACTTCTCTGCATTATAGCCTGGGATAGGTAACTGTGAAGATGATGAACAAAATTGGAAAATTATCTTCTTAAAGAATAGTTATTCACTTCAAGTATGATTTAGAAAAAAGAAATTTATAATTTTAGTACATTTACAGTTAGGAATGACCTTCCCTGGAAACTGACACGGAAGGAGTTAATACAGAGAGCAAACAGTAGGGTCCAAGTTTGAGTCAGGTGATATTGGTAGTCACTAGGAATAAATAACAAGGAAGCATCTGTCATGACTGTCATGAGTAATGAACTCATTCATTTGGTATTTTTAATGCAATTGTAAACTGTCATTTTCCTCACAGTTTAAAGCAGGGTTTTTTTAATATATATATATTTTTTGATGATATAGCTGTGAACCTGAAAACCAAATTAACTTGTCACATCTGACTGGCTAAATTATTGCTCAATACCATTTTTAGGGTATTGATTAAACCTCAATAGTCAGAGTTTAAATCAAGAGGAAGAATGACATTTTGCAGGATCACAGAAATGTCTCAAAGATGAAAAGTTTGAAGAAAGTTTGCTAATATATTGTTGCACGAAGTACAAAATCTTATATTAAAAATAAGGATGTACAATCATGGGGTCAATGTCAGCAAGTCAATACTCACTGTCTGAATCAGCATTATCATGCAGTACTGACTAGCACTGTGTTTTATGCTTTTATTAAATGAACAGTAATGCTTCCTTAAGAAATTCTCTATTTTAACTAACTTAAAAATATGCTCCTTGTTGTAACTACTTGTTTGAAGGTAAGGATTCATTTTCTTAGTAGGTTGTTGTTGTTAAATGTCGTCGAATCTGTATCCAACTCATAGTGACCCTACATACAACAGGGGAAACACTATTGTCAGTACTCTGCTGTTCATAGGGTTTTCAATGGCGGACTGATTTTTGGGAGTGGGCTGCCGGGTCCGTCTCCCAGGCCTACAGCACCTGGTATTCCCAGGTGGTCTCCCATCCAAGTACTAACCAGGCTGGACCCTGCTTAGCTTCTGAGATCTGATGGGATCAGATGCCACAGGGCTATGTCTGCAGGCCTTTCTAAGTAGGGGCAAACCTAAATTCATAGGCCAATAAAGAATAATACATAGAAAACAAGCAAGTCGTCACTTTGAAGAGGAAGAGAAACATTCTTTGTGGAATGTAGACCTTCCAACGAACTCTTGTTGAGGTAATATCCACTACTTAGAGAAATAACAGTGGATAACATACCAAAGTTTTCCTGGGGAATTTTGATGGAAGAAGTATCTCCAGTATTCCATCATGTGTAAATGTTTCCACCCTGATTGTTATTGTTGTTAGGTGCCATCCAGTTGGTATCTGACTCATAGCAACCCTGCATACAACAGGCAAAACACTTTGTCAGTGCTTCTCTGGTGTTCATAGAGTTTTCAATGGTGGATTGATTTTTGGCAGTGGGTTGCCAGGTCCTTCTCCCAGCTAAATCACATGTCCCCAATACCCAGGCCATAGGTCATACTGGGCGGTATAAGCCATGGGTTTTCAAGTAAAGCTTTATCTGTGTTTACAAAATAAATGTAAGTAGTTTGAATCATTTCAAACTGCCCCTCACCCCAGTTAGTGGAAAAATTGTCCTCCACAAAACCAATCTCTGGTGTCCAAAGTTTGGGGACCACTGAGCTAGACACCTGTTGCCTTAACCTGCCCAACCTTCTGCTTGAAAAATAAGCACTCATAGGATGCATGAAAGAAAAGCAGGAACACGGTGGAACAGAGTGAAATTTTAGAAAGTGCCCTGCAGATCCCATTTTCGTGGAGCCTGGACTTATCACCAACAGAGATCCAAATTGAAACAAAACAAACAGAGCACCCTTTTTATTAATGGTGGAGAGTAGGACTCCAATAATGATGTGTTTTTGAATTAAGGTATGACAGTGTGCATCAAAACAGGTGCAAAGATGTCACCATTTGCTTCCATTTCTGTCTAAAAAAGATAAATTGTTCATAGAATCAATACATTAGGTATTTTAATTACCAGTATCATTTTCATATTTTCTGAATATTCATGTTTCACATATACTCTGCATTTTATACTTCTTCTTGCTGAAAGTAACATTACATAATGGAGTGATAATCAAAATTCCCACCATTTAATCCGAAATATCATTGTATTTTATTATCCTAAAAATTGCATATTGCTTGTCAGTTTTTTCCTTTGGAATATTTTTCCAAGATCATTCATATTACATGGATTTATGATTAACTACCATATATAAACAGTCACATCATATGGTTATGAAAGCTGGACATTGAACAAGGGAGACAGGAAAAGAATTGATGCTTTTGAATTATGGTGCTGGAGAAAAATGTTGAATATACCATGGACTGCCAAAAGAACCAACAGATCTGTCCTAGAAGAAGTGCAATCAGACTGCTCCTTGGAAGCAAGAATGGCCAGACTGCATCTTACATATTTCGGACATGTAGTCAGAAGAGATCAATCCCTGGAGAAAGGCATTATGTTTGGGAGAGTGGTGAGTCAATTAAAAAAGGGAAAACCCTCCACCAGATGGATTGACAAAGTGTCTTCAACAAGGGGCTTAAACATAAAAGCCTGGCACAGAATCAGGAAGTGTTTCAGTCTGCTGTACATAGGACCCCTATGAGTCGGACCTGACACCATGACATCTAACAACAACTACAACAACCAGGTATAAAATAAGTGATTGAAGAGACACGGTAATTTAATTATTGCATACTTTACACAACTTGTGAATAGCTTCCAAGTCATCTCTAAAACTAAAAAAAAAAAAAAGTAAAGGAGAAAGTCTAGTTTCTGTGGTTTTGACACATGCCTTCTCCTAGCAATTTCTTTCTCCTGTGTCTTTTCCACAGCTCTTATTCTTGGACTCATGACACCAGTTGACTTTCCTCAACTTTACCTCAATTCTTAATTGCTTTATTTGCTTAGAGACTTTTTTCCCCCCAAGGATCTGATTATGTGGTAGAAATTGATTAGAAGAAAATTAAAAAGCTAATTCATTCTTACTAAGATCAAAACATTTACATAGTTGTGTAGAAATAGTCTACTGTGCATTTATTCCATTTACAAGATAGCTAGGAAAAGAGTATGATCTCTGTAATAAAAATAGCCTTAGAAAATGCAAGAGTTCATTGGGGACAATGTTCATATCTTTTATTTTCAAATTTCAAAGAATCTCAATAAGTTTAGCCAGCAGCTGTAGAAACTTAATGAGATGAGATTAATGAAATATATATATATATATATATATATATATATATATATATATATATATATATTGGATTTACCCATAGCACTGTGTCTTCCCATTCTGTCAAGTCTTGGTAGCTAAGCATGGTCGGGCCTGGTTAATACTTAGATGGGAGACCACCTAGGAACACAAGGTGCTGTAGGCTTGGGAGAAGAACCTGGCAGCCCACCCACAAAAGTCCATCAGCCATTGAAAACCCTAGGAATAGCAGAGAAGCACTGACAATAGTGTTTCCCCTGTTGTACATGGGGTCACTATGAGTCGGATACTGCCTTGACAGCACCCAACAACAGCTTATTGGATTTATGACCAAAACTGGAGGCAAAACAAACATCAACAACATCAAAAACAAAAAATGGGGAGGAGTTGATATCTTTCATTTAATGAGCAGTGATTTCTTTACAAAGGAGACCTAGGAAACTGTTGAGATTTTTGAAAAACTGATTGATTGAATGAGAAGGAAAGAAAGAAAGAAAAAGGAGACACTTTAGATATGAGAAATAAGATTTTAAAAATTCCTCAATTTGATATAAGATATTAATATAAATATCCAAAGAGTTTAACAAACTAAGTAGGTTGAACCTACAGGGATCCATATTCTGACAAATTATAGTAAACATTTTTAATCACTTGAAGAAAGAAAAAAATCTTGTAATCAGCAAGGGAAAAACAATTCACAACGCACAAGGGAACCACAATCAGGGTTCTCATAAGGAACAGTAGAGGACAGGAGGCAGAGAGGATTGCATTCACAAAGGAATGAGAAGAACAAAAAATCTCTCAGCCACATGTTAGACAAAATATCTTTAAATGTTGAAGGATACATAAGGGAAATAATATTATTCCCAAATACCAACTTAAAAAGTTCATTATTAGCGGATCTTCTTATAAGAAATAGCCATATATATATATATATATATATATATATATATATGCTGGAAAAGGTAAAACTGTGAAGGTAGTAACATTACCAGTGTTTCCAAGGGTTAAAGGGAACAGTAAGATGAAAAGGCAGAGCATGGAGAGTCTTTAGAGCAGTGAAGTGAGTTCAAGGCTGAAGGCAGCCTGTGTAACTTGACCCCCAAATAAACCTGACTCAAACATAAAAAATAAAAAATAGACTGGGAGTGCAGACCAGTGGCAGAGCACTTGCAAAGAATTTAGGAGAGACTAGGTTTAACCTCCAAATACCAAACACACAAATGTACATATACATATATATGTATATGTGTGTGTGTATATATATATATATATGTATATATATATATATATATATATACATATACATATATATATATATATAGAGAGAGAGAGAGAGAGAGAGAAGACAAATTGCAGTGTCATGCCTTTTTTTTACAGTAGTGATATATGTTGAAACATAGAATAACCTCGAAAACATTATGCTAAGGAAAAGAAGCCAGTCACAAATAACAAACCCTTCTACTGAATGATCGTATTAATATGAAATTTCTTGAAAAGCCTAGTCTGCAGAGACAGGAAGTATAGTAGTTGTTACCTGTGGCTGTCAGGAGGCAGAAAGGATATGGGAGGAGGTAGAATGTTAACTGCCAATGGATGTAGGAGTTTTGTGAGGAGAGATGAGGAGAGATGCTCTGAAATTATGCAGTGATGGACGCTTATGTCTGTAAATACACTAAAAATCATTGGATTGTATACTTTTCTGTGTATTTGAAGGTTGAACCTGTGGCCTCGTGCATACTTTGCAAGCACTCTACCACTAAGCTGCAATTCCAGTGACTTTTTTTCCTTTTTTAATTTGGAGACACTGTGTTGCTAAGTTATACAGGCTGACTCTGGCCCCAAACTTGCCGTCCTCCTGCCTCCTCCTCTCAATCACTGGGATTTCAGATGGGTGCCACCTCGCGCAGCTGAATTATACACTTTAAACAGAAGAATTTAATGATATGTAAATATATCTCAATAAAGCAATTCATACATAAATCCAATAATCTTAAAAGTAGTTTGATTGTCAACTGCTATGATGGAGTCCTGTAATACCAGCAACTCAGGAGGCTGAGATAGGAGGATCATGAATTAGAGGCCAGGGACAGCCTGCACCCTGTCTCAAAATTTAAAAAAAAAATTAGAAGCCTGAGTGCAGCTCAGTGCAGAGCATTTGCCCAGCATGTGCTGGCTCCTGGATTCAACCTCCCAGTACCAAAAAAGTAGCTTGATTCATGACCAAACATACAACCCCATCACATTGGGTAATATTACTGAAAGGTATAATATTTTTTAATTGAAATTTCTTTCACTTTTATTCAATTATTTATACTAGAATAATTACTTCCTTAAAAATATGCATCTGTGATATGATTATACTACCTGAATAGGTACTTTAAAGGAGCTTTCAATTTGTGTTGTTGTATAATTATACTTATTCTACAGGGTGCATGAATCGTGATTCTGAATACTTGTTGTTGTTTTTAAGTACCATCTAGCCAGGGTCTAATTCATAGCAGTCCTCATAGGGTTTTCAGTGGCTGATTGCTTCAGGATTCTTTGCTAAAGTGGACTGCCACATCCTTATCCCATTTTTGTGGTGCTGGGAATCAAACCCAGGTCCTTAGAGAGTGCAGAGAAAGTGCTGTACCAACTGAGCTAAACCTCAGCCCACATAGGTATTAGCTTTCCTTAATCCAAATAAATATAATAATTATGAGTATCAACAATTGACCTAATTATTTATCTCACCAATTTATAAATACTGAAAAAATATGAAAATAAATTTTACCTATAAAACTAAAAATGTAACAATAAAGTAGTGTGCTTAGGTATTAATTTGCAATTTCTCACCTGTGTGAGGTGTGAATGTCTCCTGTCTTAGCTTGGAGTCATCTATTATGAAATCGTCTGCTCCATAACATGGTGGATTCTCCTTTTCTTTAGTGTATTTTCTGACCTCTGTTCTTTAGCTTAGTATGATAATCTCCTACAACTAGGTGGAAGAGGGTTAATAGCAGGGGTGAGCATTATCCTTCCTGATGTGGGTTGTGAAAATAACTTAAGACAAGTTCTCTAGAAACACATTCCTTCAATCAGTCGGCTGCCCTTAAGGTTCTCCTCATGTAGTAGACATTCTGGAAACCCCATTATCTAGAGTAAGTTCTTGTCTATGTCAAAATCCTTATTATGGATTCCTGAGTAATTTCAATCTTAGTCAGTTATTTCTCCAACACTAGTATTTTAGTATCTTAAGCCATCACAATGCAATTAATTCAATTTTAGTGATTCAGTAGCTGTTCTGCAAATGCCTCTTGATCCACGCTAAATTCTACTCACTTTATCTCTGTTTTCAATTTGCATGTGGATAATGTGTCTCATGAGGATCAATCCTCACAGCTTTCCTTTTTCTGTCTTCATTCGCTCCTTAGTGATTGCATATACACTCAGTTTGAAAACCACATACACATGGATAAATCTCTAAATCTCCAGTCCAGTCAGATTTACAGTGTGGTGCCCGACCATATTTGAACCTGAAGTGAAAGGAACTGATATCATCAGTTGTACTTTTGTTTTCACTCTTGCAACAAATTACTGCCAATGCAGTGTCTTTAAAACAACAAAACAAAACAAACAAAACCACCACAGCTGAGTACCTCTCCATTCTCTGGGTGAGAAACCTAGTAGGCTTCTCTGGTTTCTCTGCTCCAGATAATGCAAGGCTGCAATCCCGAGATGGCTGGGCTGGACTCCTGCCTAGAGGTTCCAGGGCTGAATCTACTTCCATGTTCATCTGGGTAGTTGACAGAATTTGGTTTCTTGAAGATACAGGGCTGAAGTTTCTGTTTTTGTGCTTGCTGTTGCCTGGCAGTTAGATAAGATTCTGGAGGCCAGGCTTCCCTGGTTCATGACTCACCCTGGCTCATCCTCAAAGCCAGCAATGACAGTCTTTCTTAGGGTTCACGGCTTTACTGCCTCTGATTCCATCATATTTTTCTTAAAATCTTGGGGGAGCGCTTCTAATTTTAAGAGCTCATGAGAGTACAATGGGTATATTTAGCAATCTCCCATGAAATCCCTATTTTAAGGGCAAGTGATTTGCAAATCATAACATCTTCCAAGTCCTTTTTAATATGTAAGGTAATATATTTACAAGTGTGAACCCCAGAGTAATTATAATGGGGGCCAACATCCTGTCTACCAAACTATATTGAGTTTTTTAAAAAATATATTTCACAATGAAATTTTTCTATTAATTTTGCTTTTTCTTTAAAAATCACATTACACATTATTTATCTTGATCACTGACTGTGTTGGGATCTCTTAGATTTTGCATCTGAGGCAAGTGCCTCATTCACTTCATCATAGTCCTGGCTCTGCAATACTAAGGGCATCTCAAATCTATCATGCCCAAAGACAAATTCCCGATTTCTCCACCCAGATCTACTCTTACATAGTGTTTCTCACATAGTGTTCCTTACTTCAGGAAATAATATTACTACTGACTCAGTTGCTAAAGGCAGAATACTTGGGTCTCATCCTTAATTTGTTACTTCACTAACGTCCCCTTACACTTAGAGTGGAAATCCTTGTCTATGGCCCACATATCTTCTGTAATTTGCCCCTGGCCACTTAACATTCTGTCCTTTGTACACTCTACTCCAGTTGCAATGGAACTGACTCTTTTACCCACATTCCAAATAGAATCCAACGTACCTATACCTTTGTCCTTCCTTCTTTCCTTCTTCCTTTCTTGCATTCTTTCTTTCCTTTTTTCTTCCTCCCCTCCATCTCTCCTTCCCCCCTTCCTCCTTCCTTCCTTCCCTTACTTTCTTTCTTTTTTTCTTTCTTTCTTCTTTCTTTTTTCTTTCTTTTTCTTGGAAGTTTCACCTCCCAGGTTCCACTTTGCTCACCCCCTAAATCTATTCAAGTTGTCACCTTCTCTGATCCATCCTAGTCTTTTCCATAAATTTATTGTTTGTCTTCCCCCCACAGGAAAGCTGCAAAACAGCAGAAATGTCTTTTGGTCACAGACATATCTTCAGCACTTAGAACACAAACCGATACATGGTAAGTAGTCTAGATACTATGTAAATGTCTTATTAATGGACAGATGCATAAAATTGTCAAGATAGAATACAATACAATGGGTTGTTATGGAACGTAAAGACGGATTCAGGAAATGCAATCTCTGTGATATTTGTAGAACATTGTGGATTATTTATAAAACTATTAACCAATTTGTATGTAGCAAATGATCAGGGGACAGTCCCACTGTGATCATACCTGTCCTCAATCAGATGATGTTTGAGCTTCCCAAGGATCATAGATATATGGATATTCATATTAGAAAATACTGCACACCAGATCAATGACATTATAAACAATTTACAAGCAGGAAACGGATGGGAAGAATATTAAGTATTTATCTCAGGACTTAGCCCCACTCGCTGTAGATCTGTAGCACAGGAACTGAAAGAAAACAAAGTTGTAAAAGAGTTGCATGAGTACATTAGGTTATTAGTTTCCTTGAGCAGTGGCATGGTAGCAATTGTGGTCCATGTTCCACCAAAGGCAATTCATTGAGAAATAGATTCTTTAGGAATAACCACACGTCATAGAGCACATTAAGGCATTCAAACATAGGATGGTTACTACATTCATGAATGCATTACTTAACTAGGCACTATGGTGAATGAAAAGGTGTATAATAGGTTATTTTAGCCTAAATAAAATAT
This sequence comes from Pedetes capensis, assembly GCA_007922755.1. Lineage (NCBI taxonomy): Eukaryota > Metazoa > Chordata > Mammalia > Rodentia > Pedetidae > Pedetes > Pedetes capensis. Next base: position 1,181 of record VMDO01040899.1, on the reverse strand, counting down.
AGCATGATTGATATGAATTAATAATTATCTGCATATATGAGAATTAACAGCACAGAGAATGATTAAGTCAGTAGAAAGTTTCTGAGTACTAATTATTTTCAAAATAAGTTTTCTTGAGAAAAGAATATACTTTAAGTATGGTCATCATTCTTAAATTGTTTAATACCATGGGATTTTAATGAAAATATCCCAGAATGAAATTCCAAAGAGAAGATTTAACCAATAAGAGTACTGGATAGTGAAAGAGTAGTACATGTGGTTGAGGAATGTTTAATGTAAAGAGAAGTGTTTGTATAAACAGCCTTTGAAAAAGGCAATAAAGAGATGCAGTGAGTACTCCAGGCTCAGACATGACTATATGCAAAGGTGTAGAGACATTGTAGTTATTGCATTAGCCAACATGTAGGTAGTACATTTAAGTAAACAATTCATGATGTAAAATGAGGAAGAATTACTATACATTGGCCATATAAATGATTTCTCTGGACATAAAGCACAAATCAATTTTAGTGGCACATTTAACCACTCCAGACCTCCTGGCCCCCAAATCTCACTCATTTCTAAAAACTTTCAGTGTTGTAAAGCAATTCCTTTTATAGGAATGCTTTATAAAATTAAACTTTTCTGGAAGGATTAATGCCTTTAAATAATGATGGATTTTTGCACAGTCTGCTGAGAGTAAAATAGATTTATTAAAATATATAAAGATGTGGCATGCCAAGTAGGGCACAGTCCCTGCCGTTTATTCCTTCTCCCTAGTAGATCCTAGAACGGCTGTGTGACAACAGCAAGAGCCAGCCTGCCTTCCTTTAGCATGCTGTGCATACTGAACTTACATGGGCGTTATATGAACATGACTCTGCCAAATACAGTTCAAAATATAAAAGTCACAGTAATTTATAAAAGCAAAATATTGTCTTACAAGTCAAATTGCACATTGGGAGAGGGAATTGATGGAGTTGCTGAATAAACTGATGTCTAATTTAAATGATTTCAAGGCCAAAGAAATAATCATCGTGCCAAAAGACTTTTTGTCGGGGTTTTAGCTCTAGCCCGGCTAAAGTTAGGGCCAAACCCTCAACATAAACACGTGGCCGATGTCGGGAAAGAAGGACCTCGGGAGACCTTCAGATGGTTGGAGAAGGACAGGTAAGGTTTATTGGGGTGCTCCCCTTATGGAG
>VMDO01040898.1:0-11596 GCA_007922755.1 Pedetes capensis | reverse complement strand
ACCTGTGTTATGCAGATGACACAACTCTGCTTGCTGAAAGGGAAGAGGATCTAAAACATTTCCTGATGAAGATCAAAGATCATAGCCTTCCATATGGGTTACGACTAAACATCAACAAAACAAAAATCCTTACAACTGGGTCAGCACGCAACTTCACATTAAATGGAGAAAAGATTGAGGTTGTCCAAGATTTTGCTTTGCTCGGCTCTATAATCAACACCCGTGGAAGCAGCAGTCAAGAAATCCAAAGACGCATTGCTCTAGGAAATGCTGTGGCAAAAGATCTCTTTAGAGTATTGAAAATCAAAGATGTCACATTGAAGACGAAGGTGCGTCTGACTCATGCCATGGTATTTTCAGTGGCATTATATGGTTGTGAAAGCTGGACTTTGAACAAGAGAGACAGAAAAAGAATTGATGCTTTTGAATTGTGGTGCTGGAGACGTCTATTGAATATACCATGGATTGCTAAAAGAACCAACAAATCTGTCCTAGAAGAAGTACAACCAGAGTGCTCCTTGGAAGCAAAAATGGCCAAACTGCGTCTTACATATTTCGGACATGTAGTCAGGAGAGAACAATCCCTGGAGAAGGACATCATGTTTGGGAGAGTGGCAGGTCAATGCAAAAGAGGAAAACCCTCCACCAGATGGGCTGACAGTGTCTGCAACAATGGGCTTAAACAAAAATAAGATCATTTTCCTGGCATAGAATTGGCAAGTGTTTTGATCTGCTGTACATAGGGTCGCTATGAGTCGGACTCTACTCTATGGCACCTAACAACAACAACAACCTTCATTTATCAGTGAGTGGTGAAAGTTTGTGGACCTCCACTTTTCTTCCTTAGGGACTACTACTGACCTATTGCCTTCCTAGGGTGTTCAGAGATACAGTGTAAACAGGAATAGAAAATATTGCTAGTGTTTGGATTCAATCATACGTGCTCCCCATCCTTCTGCCTTGAGTCCACTTATACCATATTAAAAGAATCCTGGGTTGAGGATGATGAGAATTCCTAGAATGCTAGTTTCAACAGAAACTAAGAATATGAATGGATAAAATTCTTGAGTTGATTTTTCATCTTGTTTTCCATCTGAACTCCTCAGAACCATTTAATTTGGGAGAAACAGTGAATAATCCCCTTGTAACCTCCACTGAACTTTCACAGAACTTGGGAGATGGGCATGACCTCCTCTCTTGTGCTCTAAGTGTTTCTCAGGTGTGTAGATGGTGGGTTATGTGAGGAGATGCATCCTAGGCTCACTGGTTCTTCCTTCAGTGGATTCTTTTGTGACACTTGTCTCTCTGCATTAGTTTCACAGCACAACTTTCTGGCTTTGACTTACCTTCTTCCATAGTCCTGATAACTGTGTGAATTCAAAGCATCATTTCCAATTTCTTACCTTCTTTTTCCCCCTTAAAATCATTACCCCTATAGAAGAACTTCCACATCATTTGACTTAAAATAATGTCAGAGATTTTCAAGTCAAGGTGATATTGTCCAGATCATTTTGCTTGATATTATTGTGAATATTTTACATCTACTTATAGTTTATAAATATCTATTTGACATATAAATTGGAAAGAATTAACATTGTCTTTTGAGAACTTCACATCTTCTTTAGGTTCTAATATGTTTTGTTGAGTGGAATAGGAAGGGCTGACTTTTGGCCAGTGTTGGCCAGAGACCTGTACATAGTCTATGCCTTCCATTGCCACACACAAGAACATCATCAGTCTTGGCTTCAAAAAGAGAAATGAATACCCATTGGAATAACTTTGCCATTCCCTGAGGAGAACCTGTGTCTCCAACTTGCTAGGCCTCTACTCTATCCACTATCCTGTGGGCTCTCAGTTAGCAAATATTCCACGCACAATATAATGTTTGCTTGGTATGCTTCAGCAATACCTACAAAGTTAAAGCACATTGGTTATGAAATTAACTTTTTTCAATCCTCCTAGCCACTAAGACCCCATTGACTCCATGCCTGCCAGTTAAATATATGGGTTCTCTGGAGAGTTGTTCACATGTTTAGAAGCAATCTCCTACCTCTCTCTGCTCTCATGTATTCATAAGACTGTCATGGCATTTATCCTCTTCTATGCTGTCCCATGATACCTCCACTCTATGAGAAGTAAGGACACATTATAAACTTTACTCTTACCTAGTAGGTGCTTCCTTTGTTTCCCCTGACCTCACTATAAAATATTTCACTTCCAACATAACCATAACTATGTTGTTATGAGTGTACTCAGTGTTCAATAATAACAGAATATAAGTTAAGTCATAAAGATCGGTTCCACAGGACAACTAAATGCCAGAGATTATGGAGCCCAGAAGTTCAGATCCATTATTAGTATCCACCTATGTGTATTAGGAGTAGCTACTCATGGTTGGAGTGATCTGAACTCCTCTGCTTTCAAGTTCAGACCACATGCCAGGGGACTAAAAGAAAGAAGGAGTTGTATCTATCCTCTGCTTTAATACCTGCTTTACCTCCCTCATTCTCTAACCCTAGATAGACCTTGTGTCAAGGTAACTGACAGTGAGAATACAGCCTTGGGGAAGCTTTGATTCTACCCATATGGTAGAATATTACTTTTTGGCCTCATCAGAATAGCTCAATCAAAATATTATACCTTCAATTTGATGCATTTGCAAATACAACAGTTCATCAATCCATTCATTTAGCTAACTGATATTTATTGAGTAGCTAAAACTTAGCATCTAGCACAGTGGCTGAACCACAGCAGTTGCTCTATAGCTATTTGTTTACTCAATGAATAAATGAGCCTGGTACCTTTGCTGGGAAAAAGCTGATGGTTTGTTAAAAGAACTTGCTCTAGAGTCAGACAACCTGAGCTCAAATTGTGACTCTATCTTCTTCTTAGTGACCTTGGGAAAGCTACCCAACTTTTCTAAGCATCAGTTGCCTTATTATTAAAAACTGATAATGATGCTGATGCTGATGAAGGTGATTGTGATGATGGTGATAAAATGATACCTCCCTTAAGAGGTTGTTTTCAAATGTGATAGATAGGGTGACATGCTATTTGAATATCAGAGAACTCCTTGAAATGGTGGGCAAGATCTTGAATTAATCTTGCAACTTCATGAGTCTCATGTGCCTAATTAGCTTCAGTAAGCCTCATGATGGGAAGGATTGCCCCTGCTAAGCCTCCTTTCTCAGTTTTCTGTGTGTAGTCTGGATGTCTATATGAAAGTCCCTCTCCAAATGGGAGCTCTCTTGGCTGGAACTTTGACAATGTACCTAGCACTTTCCAACTTGCTCATTTATAAAGCAGACTCCCTCACCTTGTATTTCAGGTTCTGTTTGAAGACCCATTGTGAATCTCCTCAGTGCCTAGACTCTTGACATTAATTATGCTAGTCCCCAGTGTTGTCTGTGACTATGCCTACTAAATAGGATAAACTACATTTTTAATAGAGAATAAGCCTTGCTTCACCTGGGCTCTTGATAGGAAAAAAGCTAGAAATTATATCATAGTTTTATGTCAAAGATTAAATAAGGTAATGCATATAAAATTTCTTTGAACAGTGATTTTACTACTGAAAAGACTCAATAAATGACAATTTTTTAAAAAAAATCATTATGAGCTATCATCATTTACCTCTATAATCCACTTATTGTCTTCCTTACCTCTTTTTACTTTCCATCCAATGATACAAATTAGCTGGATCTGGATGGATTGATTGGTAGATATAGTCCTTACTTTCCACAACTCCAAAAGAGCAAAGTGGTCTCAGCACCACATCCCTGGTGATATTGGCTATAAAATTTATTCCTTTAGTATTCTATGGGCTAATTTATTTTACCTTATCTTATTTTTAATGTAAGACTCATTGACCTATGCTTGCCTATAAATTTAATTTTTTTCCTAGAATCTATCAGGCACCAACATTTCAATATTTTATATACTCCAACCATGCCTTCAGGACAAGAGATTTGTTTACATAGCAAATGAGCTACTGGGAATTTCTTCCAGAAGTTTTCTTTGAATAATTCTAGTGATGGTTGAGTTTCTGGGAAAATCTTTTTGAAGTTTTGTATTATTCATGGGAGAAACCAGGCCTCCCAATTTATTGAACACTCAGATCTATTCCAAGTAAACTCACAGCAAGAAGTCGTGAGATATGGGTGTAAAAAATATGGTTACAAGACTGCCTTTGACAAGCTAGATATTTTTATACTAATTAGGCTTATCCAGCTCTTAGTATTTAAAAAGCAGATACCTAGTGGATATATGAAAAGTAAGAAAAACAAAATTCCTGCGCAGTTGTATCTTCTGAGTAATAAATATATTTTTGAAATGTGTATTGTATGTGTTTGGACCACAAGGGAATTGGAGAGCTACACAGTACCCCTAACCCCCCATCTCCATAATGTCCCCACCACCCTGTATTATACACTCCCTGAACAACAGATCTCTACCTACTTTTGTACCTTTCAAATTATCCAACCCATAAAATTTATAATACTGGCAACAAAAGAGCTTAAAATCATATATTACTAGTCTATCAATAAGTAATAGCATATGAATGTGTTTGATTTCTTTTTTGTTAAGACTAAAAAAACAACAGGGAGCAAAAGGAGTAAAGAAAAGTAAACAAGCATGGAAAGAAAAATAAAAAATTATTACAGAGTCTGTACTTCCTCTCAGAATCATTTGAAAAGAGGGAAGCCAGTAAAATCATTGTTATTATCATCATCTTTATCATCCTAGTCATTACATTTTTATTAATGAGTATTTAAGTATCTACCTTGACGGCAGAGCTGGGAGTTTTCATTCCTATTTTCACCCTGCCTTGCTTAGCCATCTTCTACTTTTATAAGAAAATCTTAGAGAAATGCAATAATATCTATTTTTATTTAGACTAGGGCCTTTGCCAGGTATCCCCTTTGACTTAATTCTATGGCAACCTGGACCAAGTCTCAAGGATAACAGGTATGACTTTATCTGTTAATGTGGCCTCCAACATCTTTATGGAAACCCCTATTCTTTCTCTGAGGCTAATTTGCTACTCCCTGGACACCAAGGTAAAGTCTTCTTCCAAATGAAAGGAGTCCAGATCCACATCCCTACCTAAATGTTATGCCCAAGAAAGAAGGCCTTGTCCCTTTTCAGTCTTTTACTTTGAGACTTAATCTAACTTCCAACATTGCTTATTAGTAAGTCTCTGCCATAGCCGTAGAGGACATCTGCCATAGAGGATGTCTGATTTGTACTGAGTTTCAATCTTCCAGTAACAGTTGTTCTTAAAAGGGATTCCATTATAGGTATGGGAGGATTCAAATGGTTTTTCCCTAATGAAGTTAAAGTTAAGAGGGAGAGTTTTTACATTAGAAACAGCTTGTTTTTATCCCTCAAGTGCTTGAAAAAAATAAATATGTTATAAGGAATAAAACAGCAAAGAGTTATATATCCAAAATTCAAAAACTAAAAACACTTCACTACACAGAGTTGAGCTAGAAGGGTGGAATTTAGAATGAAAACAAGGAAGTCAACAACTTCCAGCAAATGTGAAAGATCAAAAACAACACCCAAAGTACTCAAATGGGGACCATTTAGTACTAGATAAATACCTGCTCCTACCTCAATAGGGACCCTGAGAACACAGGTACATTATAACAGTTCAAGCCAACAACAGCATTGACAATGACAGCCTCAAACTACGAACAAGACTTAATTGATGCTCTTCAGCACATACTTAAAACAATTCAACAAATTATTGAGCACATCGTTTACCTACAATATTAAGTAGGACACTTTAGGACGATTTCAACAAAAATACCTATTACTACCATAAAGAAAAGAATTTGATAGTTTTAAAACATATTGCACATTGTGGACGGCTTGTAGCTTCCAAACAATCCCCCTCCATCTAGTATCCCAGTTACACAGCCTCCCAGCACACTGACAAACTGGACCTGTGAGAACTACTGTTTTTATTATTTTTCATATCACCTGCCAATGGATGGAAGCAAGTCTGCACCTCTGCTACAGAGGTTAATATCAAATCCACACCTTATCTCTCTAAGTGACCCTATTCTGACAGTGTTTGTACATCTCTACTCTGTCCCACTCTCTCCTCTCAGGAACATCCCTCGTTTCCCCTTATTTCAGGACAGGCACAGGGATCTTTTTTGGGCATCTCCATATTTCATGAAATGTAACATTTTGTTTTATATTGTTTTGTTTTCACTGAAACATTAGTCTTTCCTTGTACCTCTTTATTCCCTTTTAAACTTCTGTTGCTTTCTCTTTTACACAAGGGATAGGTGTTCTTCACCTAACTTATACTCCATCCTTGTATTCCTATATTAGATGATTAGAGTTTTATCTAATTCTCCATGAAGAGGATAGAGAAGGAGGGAGTGAGAAGCAGAGGTGGAGATAGGCTAAGTTTTCCTGTGATATAGGACTAGGTTTCCTTGAAATCTATGGATCTCCTTAAAAACAATCTTCAGCTTGACATGTGGACCACAAATCCTTTCCAAATGACGCTCTTACAGTCTTGACCAGTTTTTAGGCAAAAAAAAGTCTTCATACTAGTTGGCTGGTAGAATTTTAAAGCATCTTGTGGATATATGATTGTCTCCATAATTTGAAAGTCAGAGACTGTATCCATCTAGGTATGACTGAAGAGAAAAGATTTTACATGCCCTCTAAAGCTCCAGAGTGCTTTAAGTCTTAGGTGCTTAGATGGAATGTCATAATCTGGAAAATGGATATTTTCCCACTAACATTCCAATAGGTTACTGTGGGCATATTGATAATTGATTCTAAGTTGATATGTGAAGCCAAAATACTCAGAAGTGACAACATAATATCAAAAAAGAAGTATTAAGTAGGAGGATTGACACTATTCCACATAAATTTACTAACAAGCTACAGTAATTAAGACATTGTAATACTGTTGAAAGAACAAACAACTAATCAGTGACAAAGAACAGAGAGGTCAGAAGTAGATCCACACCAATACCATCAACACATTTTTGGCAATTGGATGGAAAAAGAAGAGTCCTCAACAAGTGATGCTGAAACAATTAGACATCCACTATAAAATAATTATCTACACGTAACCTTTCATTTTTAATATGAATTAACCCAAAATAGATCATAGAACCAGTGACTTTGGGGGGAGGAGGCAGGAAGCTCATAGGTTCAAGGCCTGAGCCAGCCTTTGAAACAGCAAGACCATGTCTCAAGAAGCGAAGACTGGGGAAGGTGGGTTGGGGAGGGATAAAGGGGGAGGGGATAATCTCAATGTAAATGAGGCAACTTCATGAGTACATGGGAAAAATAGGGGAATATAACCCAAATATGGACATAAGCTTTACTACATATTATTTAAAAGTTTCCATAAACCTTGTAAGTTGATCAAAGTATAACCAGAAGTGATATAATAATTGCATAATGGAAAAAGCCAATGCTGTATTACTCTGTATCCCATCAATATTTACCAATAAAGGAAAATAATAAAATAAAATAAAATAAAAAATGGCCTGGACATACAGCCCAGTGTTAGAGCACTAGCAATGTATATGGGAGGCTCTGGGTTCAACTCCATGTACTCCAAAAACAAACAAAGAAACAAGAAAGAAAGAAAGAAGAGAAGAGGAGAAAAGAAAAAAACTACATAAAAAATGTAAAATTATGAAATTTCTACATGGTAGTGGTAAAAAATTTAAATGACCTCAACTATGTTAATTTTTTAGACATAAAACACAAAGCACTATAATTGCTATCACTTTTGATTTAACATGTTTTATATTCTGTATTATCATTTCTTTTCTGAACCATAAGTTACTTCAAGGTATATTATTTTATTTCTAAACAAAAGAGTGTTTGTTTGGATTTATAATTCTAATTATGCTTAATGAACATCCCCTGTAAGAAATCAGTCTAAAAATGTGTTCAGGCTGTGTGTGGTGGCACATGCCTGTAATCCCAGTGATTCTGGAGGTGGAGGGAGGACCATCGATAGTTCAAGGACAGATGCATCCCAGGTAACTTAGCGAGACCCTAACTCAAAAGAAAAAAATTAAAATTAAAAAGTTTGCCCTTTTTTTTTCTTTCTTTTTTTTTTTTTAGATGCTTGAAGGTTGAACCCAGGGCCTTGTACATATTTTACAAGTTCTCTAACACTGGGTTGCACCCACAGCTCATTTTTAAGTCTTTATCTTGACACAGGGCTAGGATTTAGCTCAGTTGATAGAGAGCTGTGCTGCAGTCTCTGAGGTCCCCAGTTTGATTCCCAGCACCGCAAAATGGAAGAAGGATGTGGGAACCCACTCCCAAGGCAGTCCCAAGACAGTCAGCCACTGAAAACCCTATGAGGGTCTCTTTGAGTAGGACTCTACTCGATGGCACCTAACAACAACAGCGTCTTGACACAGGGTCTTGCTAGTCTGCAAGGTAACTTTGGACTCACACATGAGATACTCCTGCCTCTGCCACCTGAGTCGCTGAATTACAGGTATGCACCACAACATTTTGCTTAAAATTTTTTTTTCTTGATACTATTTTTAATTCCTTTAGATACAAATTTTTCTAAATGCATCACTTGTTGTACTTGTTTAATTTTGTCTTTCTTCTAGTTTAATCTTTTTTCAAACTAACATCTACTTTTGTTTTGAATTTTTGAATTCTGTAAACTATTTGAGTTTTTCTAATTCTGATTTATGCACTTCTTTCATAAAGCATTTTATTTTATCAGTATCTTTTTGCCTATTTTAATCTAGTACATTATAGTTTTAATCTATTGAGTATGTCTTTGGCATTTCCCCTCCACTGGACAGATGCTATTCTATTTCTCAGCCTCTCTCTTTTTTTTTTCCCAGTAACTTTACATGAGACTCTCCTTTAATGTTTTTTAAGCTGAAATTATATGTAAAATTGAATTTTCTGAACTTGCAGGAGGACAGTTGGTGCAGATAGCTTTTCTAACAGTACACAATAAAAAGTTGAATTCTCTATTGTTTTAGTGCCTTGCTAACAGTAGCATAGCAGCTTGCCTTGCAAATATCTTGTCTCTGATTCCTCCTCCACTTTATTTTTCACTTTCTTTTTTTTTATTGGACATTTTTAATGTACACCTTAATGTGATTCATTCTGACATGCTTTTCATTGTGGCATTTACATATATGCATTTTGATGTACATTATTACATTTCTTCTTTCCCTTATCTCTGTTATTCCTGTGCTGCTCAACTTTGATTTGCCCTCCAGCAATATTCAGTTTGGGCTTTTTCCTGCCTGAAAGGGAGTCTTGGCTAAGCATCTTCAAGGACTAGATTGTTCCAGCCTCTTCAGACCTTGCCTCCGCCCCCTTGCCTTTTGCTACTGTTAGAGGGGATGGACCTCTGTTCATTCTCAGCCACTGGTCTGCCAAGCTTCCAGTGAATATCTTTTAGTTTGGGGGACCATTTATACCATTGTTTTCCTTTACTTCTTTCATCTTAAATTCTGATACTCTCAGATCTTATAGCTCCTGGTGGTTTCTCCTTACAAACTTATGATTCTGAATGTATGAAAAGACCTGTCGTTCAGATGTCTTAGCGATTCTACCTATGTGTATTGTTGCCCAGTCCTAGGTGAAAATCCAATATTTCCTTTATTCATTCAAACCTCCCAGATTTCTCTGATTCAATATTCATTTGTGTCAGCTCTTCATTTTCTTGTTTAGCTATTTGTGGAGATTCTTGGAGACCTATATTAAAAATATATAACCAATGTCTATATAAACCATTAACATTAAACTCATGAGTTTCTGATGCTAGCCAAAACAGAATAAGTACATTGTATACAATTCTTCCCACAAATTATAATCCTAGAAAAAACTATAAAATCACAATCATAAAACTCTGAAAAGTGGAAAAAGTAAGACAATATAATTGGGGAAATCAAGACTCAAAAGAAACATAACAGTGAGTTTTATCAATTAATTTTTCCCCTCCCTCCCTTCCTTCCTTCCTTCCTTTCTTCCTTCCTTTCTTCTTTCTCTTTTCTTTCTTTCTTTCTTTCTTTCTTTCTTTCTTTCTTCTTTGTCTTCATTCTACATTAAAGATCACAAAAATATTTCTCATTGAAAGCAAGATAGTTTCATATTTTCATGCAATGCAGCCTTGATCAGAAGTACTCAATACTGCCTTTGTAGCAAAAATGGTTGAATGTGTTCCAATAAATATTTATTTTAAAAAAACAGATCATAGGTCAGATTTCGCCCACAGGACAACCCTTGCAATGAATCCCAATTAGGATTATGGAGCAGTTTACAACTCAGAAGTAATAATAGGAACAGAAATAAAGAACATTAAGAAATGCCTGTTTTCTCTAGCTAAAGGACTGGAAAGAGGGATGATCCATTCTTACCTCACCTGGTGCATCAGAGATCCTGAGTCAGAGCCCATCAATTATCCTCCTACAGAAAACGTAAGACAGATAATACCTCTTCCTCTCTCCAAATGGAGATGTAAAACCATATTGTCCACATTTATTTTTAGAAATAAGCAAGTGGAGTCAGGTGACATGGCACACAACTGTAATCCCAGCTATCTGGGAAGTGGAAGCAGAAAGATCACTAATTCAATGTCTGAGCCAGCCTGTGCAACTTAGATCCTGCCTCAAAATAAAACTTTAAGAATGAGGTTGAGAATACAGCTTGCTGGTAGAGAGCTTGCCTAGCATGAATGAGGCCCTGGTTCAACCCTCTAGTACTGCAATAAAATAAATAAAATTAATAAAGGAAAAGAAAAGAAAGGAAAGAAAAGAAAAGGAAAAAGAAAAAGAAAGAGCCAAATGACTGGAAAGGGGAGGGAGGATCCCTAACTTCATGAATGATAGAGTATGTGCTATGGCAAAAGTTTTGAAAAAAGAACTATATAATGGATAAGGCCTAGTTGTTGGGTTAGCCTCAGGATATAACACAAATGGGGCAGAGTAGAATAGCACTGCAAGACTTTAAAAACTGAATTATCAATTTAAGCACATTCCACACAAGTGGACAAAATTCTGCATTCTGGACCTTCATAGGCTAAATGCCTGCTAAGACACAATATTAAAATAGAAACAAGAGCCTCATACACAATACTAAAACTATCCAGAGTAAAATACAAATTTACCATCAAAATTGAAAACAGGAAAATCATTTGATTGAGAATAAAACAGTCCACAGATGTCAACACAAAAGTGAGACTGAGGTTGGGATTATCAACAATAATTTTAAAGCAACTATTAAAATGTTTCAGTATACACTTACAAATATTCTTAGATTAAGTGAAAAAAAAATATTATCCAAGAAATAGAACACATACAAAAGAATAAAAGAGAGTTTTAGAATAAAAAAAAATAGTACCTAAAAGAAAATCCTCATTTAATGGGATTAGTGGAAACAGAAATGACAGCAAGTAAAATAAACAAGCTTGAAGATAGAACAGTAAAAATGGTCTAATCTGAATGTTGTTGTTGTTGTCGTTAGGTGCCGTCGAGTCGGTATCCAACTCATAGCGACCCTCTGTACAACAGGGGAAACACTATTGTCAGTGCTTCTCTGCTGTTCATAGGGTTTTCAA
>VMDO01040897.1:0-11579 GCA_007922755.1 Pedetes capensis | reverse complement strand
CCCAGTTGTAAGGATTTTTGTTTTGTTGATGTTTAGTCGTAACCCATATTGAAGGCTATGATCTTTGATCTTCATCAGTAAATGTTTTAAATCCTCTTCATTTTCAGCAAGCAAAGTGGTGTCATCTGCATAACGCAGGTTGTTAATGAGTCTTCCTCCAATCTTGATGCCATGTTCTTCCTCATAAAGTCCAGCTTCTAGTTTACTCTAAAGAATAGAATAAAGCAGGTAACCCAGCATATAGAGTCAGCATTCTGGAGGTCTGCTGAATCCCAGATTCTGAAATCAACACTACCACCTTGCATGTGAGAAGTGAGGCCGTTAGGGTTCAGATTGTCTTAATTACAGCAAGCTATCAGACCCTGGGAGCCTTCAGGTGCATCTCATTAATTTCAAGTTACACATCATTGAAGGATTACTCAATAAAAAAAAACCTCAGTAGTAAGTTATAGATGCCTAGTTTGTTGTATAGTAAACCGGGACTAGTACATATTCATTGAGTTAGTGTGGCAAGGGATATTTGACCGAGGCCAAATTCTCATGCATCCTCTGGGTGAGGGCATATGTCCACAAATCAGCTGATAATGCTTCCTATCCAGTTTCTAGTTTTTATTTAGTCTATATTTCCTTCGATGTTCGATCAAATTAGTTAAATTCAGTTTACTCCCCTCTCTTCCTCTTTGACCTCTAGTGCCATTTTAAGTGTAACCTTGATAATGGATTTATTTGTTTTGTGATTGCCTTAATGAAAATTAATCAGTAGACTCTTTGTTAACTGTGATATTTGCTGGACTATTTTCATACATGATTTATGTTACTATTTATTATAATAATCCATCACATAGAAAGAGAATATGATTTTCAGAGAGGTTTAATCAATGATATCTACATTCACTTCAAGGTACTATCTCTTTTCTCTATTACAAATGCATATGTACACTTCATGCATACATGTATAAGTGGAGAAATAAAATTATTCCATAAGAAAATCATCTGTAATTCAATTTTTGCTCCTATTCTGTCATAAAACTCTTAGAATAGGCTTTATTCTCATCATTTCAGAAAACAAAACATTGCTACTTCTCTCACTTTAGCCCCAGCCATGTTCATCTTCCTTCTGTTTGTTACAGATCCCAGCTATTCTTTGACTTACAGACTTTCATGTTTTTTCTGATGCTTTCCTTCAGACATCCACATGCCTTGGTACCACATTTCCTTGAATACTTTGTCTAAATGTAGTGTTGCAAATGAGCTCTTCTCCGATCACTCCATAAAAATGGCAAAATCACTCACACTTGGACTTCCACACTTCCCTTTGTTTATTCCTGCATACACTTATCTCTAACCTTTAGACTCTTTTATCCAGTCTTGTATCTATCAATATCTAGGAATATTTTGGTAAATGGCAGAAATTCAGTATTTGTTTAATTAGTTTTTAAGCTGGTCAGTTCAGATAATTTGTATGTGTATGTGGTGTGTGAAAGCTTTAGAGAATCAATATGAGGAGGTACATTGCTAGATTATAATATAAAAATGAATAACACTTCCTGCCCTAGGATTTTCCATATTGAATTAAATAATATGATACACTCTATCTTAAAATACATTATTGGATTTAGCCAGTAATAAACTACTAGTTTTATTTTTTAATTATCAGACCATATGTCCATAAAATCCTTGTGTACATATGTTCATAACAAATCTGCTTATGGACATATGTTTTTGGTTTTATTAGGTAAATATATAGAATCATAATTACTAAGTCATAGTGTAAGTGGTTGTTTAACATTTTAGCAAACTGGTTAATTACTTTTCAAAGTGGTTGAACCATTTTTCCACTCTTACCAGCCATTTATAGGAGTTTACTCATCACTAATACTTATTTTATCAGGTTTTTTAATTGAAACCACTTTAGTGGATGTAAAAGTGATACCTCATTGTGGCTTTAATTTTTATCTCCATGAATCACCTTGGCACCTTGTCAGAAAAACAAACAAGTGTTTATATATGTAGCTGCACTTCTAAAAATTGTTTTTCATTAATGTCGTTGACTATATATATGTCAATACCTCACTGGTGTGACAATTTTAGGTTTAGTTTGCAATATATCATTGATGAGAGAAAAATTTGGATATTTCTGACAGTCTTTTTTTTTTCCTTTCCTCTTCCCTGGTTGTTGTTGTTGTTAGGCACCTTCAAGTCATGTCTGACTCACAGCAACCCTATGTACAACAGAACAAAACACTCCCTGACACTGTGCCATGTCCAGTATGCTGTCAGTACTTCTCTGCTATTCTTAGGATTTTCAATGGCTGATTGTTTCAGGAATTTTTCAGGAGTGGGCTGCTGGTCTTTCTCCCACCTTTCCTGGTAGGTTAGCAATAAAGTTGCCTAAACAAAAAACAGACTAACAGGAGATGGCAAAGTCTTTGGTTTATGTCTGATTCATATAAGACTGAAAACAGGTCCCTAAATATGCAGGTCACTTGTCCTAAATATGTATTCTCCTCAGCTCTATTTCTGGGCCTCAAGATTCTCTGATATACTTCTTTGGCTCTTTGAATCTACAGGTTCCACATCAGTACCTTCTGCCAATTACGGATGGAAAATATTTGAAATATATATCTAGCCTGTCTTAGTGGTGCACACCTTTAATCCCAGTGACTCGGGAAGCAGAGGAAGGAGGATTGCAAATTCTAAGCCAGAGGCAGCCTGCATAACTTAGTGAGAACCTGTCTCAAAATACAAATAAATGGGTCCTGGGTATGGCTCAGTTGTTGAGTGCTTGCAAAAAGAATTCATGAGGCCCAGGCTTCAACTCCCCAGTAGAAAAGGAAAGAAAGAAAGAAAGAAAGAAAGAAAGAAAGAAAGAAAGAAAGAGAGAGAGAGAAAGAAAGAAGGAAATAAAAGAAAAGAAGAGTGTGTGTGTGTGTGCTAATCATGTGCACTTTTCTATCATTATTCCCTAAATATACAAAATAATTATTTACATAGCATTTAATTTTTAATATGTATTATAAATAATCTAGAGATTATCTGAAGTGTATGGTAATATTTAAACAGGTTACATGCAAATATACCATTTTATGATAGAGAAATGAGCATCAGCAGATCCTGATATCTGCAGGAGTACTGGAACCAGTCCCTGTGGATACTGAAGGGAAACTATATTAGGTGTGTTCTAGCACTTTTGGGCAAGTATGTACGTATGTAAGACAATGTGAAAGGAGCTCATTCTCTGATCGCAGTGCTCAGAGTCAGTTTGGAAGATATCCTTCTAAGAAATAAGGAGAGATGGAGGTGCTACATGCATTCCTTGACTTCTATAGTTGTTTGTTTTCTGTTTACTCAATTACCCCTCTGTTGTATCTGTACTGTGTCCTGTTAGTTGACATATCCTCTATTTCTTCACACTATAGTTTTGTAATCAGATAGTACACAGCCAACATCTTTGTTCTTTTTCACATTTTTTGGTAGACTCTCTTTATTCTTATACAATCTACTAGATATGGCACAAAGAACCACGTTATTGTTAGGGTTCAAGTCGTGTCCAAAGGAAACATTCTCCAATTCTGTGGCAAGCACACAATCTTACTTATGTTGAAGCCCATTATTGTAGACACTGTATCAATCCACCTAGTTGAGCATTTTCCTTTTTTTTTTTGTTGACCTACCATGCTCCCAAACATGATGTTCTTCTCCAGGGATTGGTCCCTCTTGACCACTTGTCCAAAATACCTAAGATGGAATCAAGCCATCCTTGCTTCCAAGAAGCACTCTGGCTGCACTTCTTCTATGACAGATCTGTTGGTTCTTTTGGCAGTCCATGGGATACTCAGTATTCATCTCCAGATGAACATTCACAATTTGCTATAATTCAAAAGTATCCATTCTTCTCCTGTCTCCCTTATTCAATGTCCAGTTTTCACAACCTTATGATGTAAATGAAAATATCATGGCGTGAATCGGGTGCACCTTTGTCTTCATTGTGACATCTTTCCTTTTCAACACATTTAAGAGGTCTTTTCAACAGTATGATAAGTAAGTAAATATTTATGGGGAGGGGAATAGGGAGAATTCTGCATTTTAAATATTATTTTTTTCCTTTCCCCTATTTCTTCCCATTCATATAGTTGCATTGTATATTTTAAGATTATCCTCTCTCCCTTTATCCCTCCATATTATTTCTCTTTCCCTTCCCCCTTCCACTCCTCCTGGCTAGTTACCTACCCCTTCTTTCTACTCTGCTTATATTTTACCTTCTTAGATAAGTATTATTGTTCATTTTTATGTATCTACAAATGAAAAAAAATTTTCTCCACCATATGAGAACATATAGTATTTCTCTTTTGGGGACTGGCTTAGATCACTTAAGATGATGTTCACCAGTTTCAACCATTTTGTTGCAAGTGGCATAATTTCATTCTTCTTTATTGCTGAGTAATATTCCATTGTGCATATATACCACAATGTTTCTGTCCATTCCTCCATTGATTCCATTCCTTTGCAATTGTGAAGAGTGCTGTATTAAATATGGAAGTACAGATTTCCCTGTGTTATGATAACTTATCTTCCTTTGAGTATGTTACCAGGAGTGGTATACCTGGGTCATATGGCAGTTCTATTCTTAGTTTTCTAAGATACTGATTTCAAAGGAAGTTGAACTAGTCACAGTCCCACCTACAACAGTATAAAGGGTTCCTTTTTCTCTGTATCCTCACCAGCATTTGTTAAAGCTATTCTCAATTGATAGGGTTTCCATATGGATTTTATAGTTTTTCATCCTTTATAAAATTCTTGCTATATATTTGATTAGGATTACATATACTCTCTAGAACAACTGAGGAATAATTACTGCATCTTTCCATGAACATAGGATAGTATTCCCTTTATTAAGTCTTTTTGATGACTTTAGAGCCATCTTGTAAAATTTAGTATAGTCTTGTTATAAATCATAATTAGACAAATCATGCAAATCATAATTAGACATTAAGCACACTATAAAAAGTAATGCTAAGTTCAACCTTTTCCCAATAAGAGCATGAGTACCTCTGTCATACAAACTGCTTTTTTAAACATAATCATACATATTTACCAACATTTAAGAAAAAGATAAATTATTAAGAAGTCCAATTATTTCCATTCTTATCTATATTTCCACTGATAGTTATCCACTCATATATTATTGTTAGTCTTCATTGGGTTAATGAAACTGCAAATGAATTAGAAGTAGATGAGAGAGGCAATATCTTTTTGTATAAATTAACAAGGAACTTCTTGTTGGCCAGATGCCTCATTAATTGTCCTTTGTTTTACTGTACTGTTACATTAGAGATTATGTGATATTCTTTATTTTGGATTACTGTATTAACACACTATTTCTATGGGTTATAAAATGTGCCCCAATTAGCATTTGTGTCTCTGTGCTACTTATTCAGAGTCATTGCCATCATTGATGGCCCTCTCTTTCCTTCATTTTAAAGTAACATTACATTTATGTCATCATTTTCCATGAAGATATCCTAACTAATAGGCATTATCATAATTTATGCTTGTGTCAGGTCTCAATCAATATTGAATTTTACTTATTATCTTAGGTAACATAGTATTCCCATTGAAAATGTGTCTTGCACCTGTCTTAATTGCCTGTAGATAAAATTTTCAGTTTATGTATTACAGTTTAGGAAAGAAATGAGTTAAATTTTGTTTTGTTTTGTGAAAGGGCATTGATAAGTAGCCCAAGCTGGGCTTGAACTGACTATGTAACCCAGTCTAGCTTCAAATTCACAATTCTCCCGCCTCAGCTTCCCAACTGCTGTCAGTACAGACAGGCACCATAACACCATCCCAAAAATGAGTTAAGTTTTAATGATAAAATTTTAGTACAAAAGGATCCAGTTCTCAAAATAGTTCCATTGACCTTCCAAAGCAAGTAAGCATCTCAGAATATAAAATGCATATGATTTATTTAACTTTGCTTTCATCTGTACCTTTCACAAACACATTTTATGAAAAATAATCTGCAATTCACGTCTAATTATTTCAACATACAAATAAGGCACCTGGGAGAATTAAAATCAAGTTAATATAAGGGATGAAAAAATAAATGAACTTAAGTGCTGCTCTATGTTTGCTCAGCCCCAAGTTTCAATCTGTAGCTGCACTAAAAAAGGAGAAGGATGGGACAATCCACTCCCATGGTAATCCTGAAACAATCAGCCATGGAAAACCCTATGAATAGCAGAAAAGCACTGACATAATGTCGGGCATGACACACTGTCAGAGAGTGTTTTGTTTTATTGTACATAGGGTTGCTGTAAATTGTACCTGACTCCATGACATCTAACAACAAACAAATGGATATGTTTATTCTATATGTAATTAAAACATTAAAAACAATACAGAAGTAAATACACTGAAGAACTCCAACCACTCAGAATTACTTGAGGCTCTGAAGATATCATTATGAGATTTATTATAAAAAGTTATTATATTCAAAGAATATTAATGTTATAATGAAATATATTAATGAAATATATAACTTGTATGGAATCAAAATACAAGTTTGAAACTATTGACAAGTATCATCTAAGTCTGTATGCACAGTTTTTCAAATAATTTCATATTATTCATTGGGTTAAGAACTTGCACTTTTTATAGTTTTGATATTTCTAATAAAGTTATAGGTAATTATTTATAGCTATGCTAATATTGCAAAAGCTTTATGTCTCCTGAAAAATTCAACTTCTGGCATAACTGTTAAAAAAGTCTTGAATTTTTGTGCTGACATGGTGAAATAAGAACTATATTCTCTCAGGGCATTCTACAATGTTATTTATACATGAGAATATGGTTTTCTTGGAAAATAAGAAGTTTATGATTTATTTAACTTTGGTTTTATCTGCGCTTTTCACAAACATATTTTATGAAAAATAAACTGTAACTTGTGCCTGTTTCACTAATAAATAGAACCCAGTGGGCTACAAATATGCCACCTATATTATGTGCTTTTAATACATTGGATGTTCACATTATTAAGAAATATATTTAGTGCTTTAAGATAAAAGTAATTTACTAATACTCAAATTTAAAGCCAAATAATGCTTATAGATAAAACAGAGAATTTTACATGTAAGAAGTCACTGTGTATACTTATAGAATATGTGACTAATACAACAAGAAAGTGAAATTTGGCTCCTCAATTCTACCA
Source organism: Pedetes capensis (assembly GCA_007922755.1). NCBI lineage: Eukaryota > Metazoa > Chordata > Mammalia > Rodentia > Pedetidae > Pedetes > Pedetes capensis. The sequence continues at coordinate 4,369 of VMDO01040897.1, read as the reverse complement.
AAAATTCTGAAGTTACAGTCGATGTTAATTATTTCTACCAGAAACTTTCCTTTCTCTAACCTACTATTTATTTTTAACTAATTTTGAGTTTTTCATCCTTCATTGATATCAGAAGGAATCATGTAAACATGTAAAGTTCTGATGCATAGAAAACTTCATTTAATTTCAGTGTGAAAATTTAGTTGTAAAATGACACAATATTCTTACTGTTCTTCAAATAGAATATTTACTACTTTACATTGGTGTTGTTTTACTATATTTTCTCTATATTAACCACTAAAACTGAGTTACAATGGACTGGGGTGCAGCTCAGTGGAGAGTGAAAGCCTAGCATACACAAGGCCCTAGTTTCAAACTCTAGCACCCAAACAAAACAAGCAAACAAAGAAAACCTAAGAAAACCACTTACTTATTACTGAGTGCACAGTAGGTACTAAGAATACCAAAATATTACCAGCAATGGATAAAATTTAGTCAAAAAGTAGCAAAGTAGCATATCAAATTGATAAGATGTAAATGGTCTGATTGGAGTGTAGAAAATAAGGGAGTTTTATCTAAAATTTAAAAACAATATTTAAATGAACATAAAGATGATCTTCTTATATTATTAGTATTTGTTGCCTATTTCAACATGAATGATAAAATACTCCTTCCTGAAAAAATTTTATATTGGTCTATATTTTAAGTAATTATAAAAGTGACCAGAAGATTTTTATTATAAACATTTAATTATAATATATAATTATATGCAAATTAGGGAATATTTAAATTTACAAATTAAAATTTTTTTCATATTGGTTGCATTCTACAAAGAACAATATTATTCAGTGAGCCTCCCACAAATGGAAATGTTTTTCCACTGAGTCTTAGTTTGTAATAACTAAGAATGACACAAGATTTCTTTGAACACAGTTTCTGTCTTCAAATCCATGTTACCATGTATACCTAACTATAAAGAGTCAATTCAATGTAAAGAAGTAGAGCATCATTATTTACAGATATAACAAAACTTTACTTACTTCAATTCTGTCAATTCTTGAACACCAGAAGAAACAATTTATCTTTGTAAAATTGTTGGACACAAACTAATACAAATAAAAGTCAATATTACTACTAAAAATTGAATAACTGAATATGGAAATTTAAATAAAGCAAATAATATTTAAAATAACATCAATAATATGAACCAATTCTTCAAAATAAAACATGCCAGATTTACATCCTGGAAGACAAGAAAAAGTAAAGAATACCTAAGTTGAATAGAAAGATATACCTTTATCATGGATTGAAAGACTTAAAACTATTAGGATATTGTCAGTTCTCCCAAAATTAAAATATAAATTTGTTGGGTCCAACAAAAATTTCAGAAAGACTTTTACAAATCTTTTTTAATGGATTCTAAAATGTATATGGAAGAGCAAAAATTAAATCTTGAAAAAAAATATAAAATGAAAGACTCACATTACTTGATTTCAAAATTTACTATTCATCTGCAATAATCAATAGAATGAGGTATTATGAAAATAAAGACAAGAATAATCACTGAGAAAAGAGAGCCTAGAAATAGGCCAATACATATGTTATCAATTAATTTTTGATTAAGGTACCAAATATATTCAATGATAACTGTTACATTGTTGGAAAATATTGCTGGAAGAATTAGAAAAACATATATCATATAAAATAATCAAAGAAATGAATTATAATTCCAGTACTAATTCTAACTATGGACCCATTTTAAAGAGGACACTGGAGAAATGTGGTAACTTGTTAGAGAAAGAATATTAGGATATGAAAACTAAATGTTTCTTAATGACAATACTGTATTTTACATAAAATATTTGGCTCTCCAAAAATACTTGTTATATTATAAATATAAGAATAATATGTTTCTAAAATGAATATGTGATAAGGAAATTTATCATTGTATATTTTGAGAAGCTACAGTAGCAAATGCATATTTTCAAGAGATTTGCATCTAGATAGTATAAAGCATTGTTTTATGAGACAAAACACAAGAGAACCAAAAAACTGCAAAAGATATCAACAGATACGAAGTGGAGATGTGAATGCAAAAATAAACATATGAAAGATAGTTAAAACCAGTCAAGTAATATAGTGCATGCCAATATCCCCAACTCCTTAGAAGGCTGAGACGAGAGTATTGCAAATACAAAGCCAGAGGCATCCTGCACAAATTAGTGAGACTGTGTCATAAATAAATAAATAAATAAATAAATAAATAAATAAGTGAATAAATAAATATAAAAAATGGATACAGACTGCAGCTCAGTAGTAGAGCACTTTCCTGGCATTCTTGAGACATGAGGTTCAACCTCCCACTACTGAAAATAAAAATTAAAAACACTAATCTTTAGATAAATGGAAATTTAAAACAAACTGTGGTACACTATGCATCTATCAGAATGGCTAAAGAGCAAAACATCAAAATCTAAGATATTAGAAAGATAAAAAACATGTTTCTCATTCATGTTTCTGACTACAATGCAGAACGATGGAAACATTTGGAGAAATTGTTTGATAATTTCTTGTAGTGAAACAACGGACACTTGCTATGTGACCAACCAATCTTATTATTGAGTAGTTACCAAAGATAAAAGAATATATACGTTCACCTACAGAACCATACACAACTGCTCATAGCAAATTTCTTTTTTAATTATGTGAAACTATAATCAGTATAATGGGAGAAGGGCCCGGCAATCCACTCCCAAGGCAATACCGAAGCACTCAGCCATTGAAAACCCTATGAGGGTCGCTATGAGTCGGATACCGACTCGACGGCACCTAACAACAACAACATAATCAGTATAAAGGTCAGTCAAATAGTACATGGATAAATAAGTTACCGTTTTCATTTATAAGATGCATTGCTATCATTAAGCCAAGAGTGAACAGCAATGGGAATGATCCTAAAAGGTATAAACCTAAATAAAATAAATAAGACACAAAAGGCTACATGTCATGTAATTACATTTATACAACATTCTATAAAAGTGTGTATCTACAGGTATAGAGTCAGACAGGCTTGTTGTACGTACTGAAAGAATGGAGATGGCCATAACTGTAAAAGGAAGTATTGGAAATATTTTGTAGTAACAGAAATGTTCTCTATCTCAATTGTTGGGATGTTTCTATGCCTCTATAAATTTCTCAAAATTCTTGAAAGTACCCCTATACATGAAGAAATTTATTGCAGGTAAATTAGATTCAAGCCTATATTATAATAGTACAAAATAAAATAATTATGTTGAGTGTGAAAATAGATTTTTTAAATTGAAGAGCTTCAAGTATCAAGAGGGACTAAGAGGGAATACTATTTGCAAAACTCTAGACAAAGGAAAGAAGTAAATGATCAAGACAAAATACAAAGGGCAAATAGAAAGTAATATCCAAAATGCATTGAAACTGTATGTGAAAATATATAAATGAATAAATTCTCCAAGAGAAAAATGTTTTCCAGGGTAAATTTTAAAAATTGTTATATAAGGAGATCATCAGAGATGACTTTGAGAAATTGTACTCTTAAAAACCAAAAATACTAAAGAAAAGGATAAGTTCCTTAACATATGAATTACCAAAATTAAGCCCAGAGGACACAAACAAATTAAATGGACCCATTACATTCACAGAGTTAGACACAGTAATAATAAATCTCTTAACAAAGAAAAGTTAAAACAAAGAAAAGAAAAACAAAGAAAAGTTTACCTGTTGGGTAAACCACTGAATTCTATCAAGCATTCAAAGAAGAAGTGATACCTATTCTTCTCAAATTATTTCATAAAATCAAAAAAGGATACTTCTAAATTCATTCTATGAAACCAGTATTTTTCTGATGCCAAAAATCAGAAAAGGACTCTTCAAAGAAATAGAACTATAGACCAATTTCAATGATTAACATTGATGGAAAAATCTTCCATAAAATTCTAGCAAATCAAGTTCAGCAACACATTAAAAAGATCATATGCCGTGTTCAAGGGGACTTCATTTCACAGATGCAAGGCCAGTTCAACATATGAAAATCAATTAATGTAATTCAACATATCAAGATACTTTCAGAGAGAAGCCACATGATTATCTGAATTGATGCTGAGAAGGCCTTTGACAAAGTGCAACACTGTTTCATTTTTAAAGTAATAAAGAAATTAGGCATGGTAGGAATTTCTGTCAACTTCCTAAAGGTCATTTATGACAAACCTACCACCAACATCATATTGAATGGGAAAAAAATTGAAATAATTCCCTCTAAGTTCAGGAACAAGACAAGAATGTCTACTCTCTCCTATCACAATCAATACTATGATTGAAATCCTAGCAAGAGCAATCAGGCAATAGAAAGAAATTAAAA
>VMDO01040896.1:0-11598 GCA_007922755.1 Pedetes capensis | reverse complement strand
TATTTATATTAAACCCATCCAGACCTCATTTTTTGAGTGCCTTCAAATTTAAAATTAGCTGTTAATGAGAATATTGTTTTTATCAAATGAATTAAGTTCTAATAAATATCAGCCAGTGAAATTTATTTAGAATAATATATATTTTTTAAAGTTCATTTAAAACCACAATATGTGTTTCCTGACATTATAGAAATAGTTTTATTTCAAATACTTCTAAGTATGAAGTATATATTTTTTTAAAATCCTTTCAGTTCAGTGTGGATTTTTGTTCGGAATACACACTAAGAAAGCAAAAGTTAAAATAAAAAATTCTTAGTATTTGAGAATACAGAATATAAATAAATAGTTTTATGAACTCATGATAAAATTGGAATATAATGTATACTACATAAATTTGCATATTTTGCAAGAATATTAGGAACCACATATTTGGACAAAGAGATTGAGGAATTAGATAAGTAGAATTTAGAGGGCAGCCTCCAAACAAGAGGCATAGGTCATCAATAAAAGGCCCACTGAATTCATTGCATAAGACAGAAGAACATCTAGAAAAGAGGGAGAACAAAAGTGAGAGAGCCAAGAAGGATGAGGCTTCAGAGAGTACCCCAAAGGAGAAGCTAGAGTTCTTTCTGAAGTTCAGAAATACTCTAATGTAAATATGCAAAATAAGGAATAGATTGTTGTTGTTAGGTGCTGTCGAGTTGGTATTCGACTCATAGCGACCCTCATAGGGTTTTCAATAGCTGACTGTTTCGGGATTGCCTTGGGAGTGGATTACCAGGCCCTTCTCCCATTTTTGCGGTGCTGGGAATTGAACTGGGGACCTCAGAGACTGCAGCGCAGTGCTCTACCAACTGAGCTAAATCCCAACACCAAAGGAATAGATAGGTAAGTAAAATAGCATAGATTCACTATCTATAGTAAAGCAATATTTGGAAATATGAGTAATATCTTTCAAATTATATTTAAAGAGATAATTATATATTTATTCTTGAATTTGAGAAAGGATAGTTTGTTATTATGTTACATCTCCACACTTGCATGGTTTTTTTTTTTAGATTTATTTTAGTTATATAAATGTGTGGGGCACAATGTGGCAACTCCAAACACATTCTTCAAACATTTTCAGAGTTCTGTGAGTAAAAATATTTTATAGTCTATTTTGATACCATGTTTAAAAAAAGATCAGAAATTTTACTATATAGAAATTATGAGTTTTAATATGTAAATATGATATATTACCAGTCTTGCAAAGAGTAGTATTGTAGCCATGAAAACAAAATTATTTGATCCTAAAGCTTCTTTTGTCAGGAGCTCCACAGTTCATAATTTGCTCTATGATATATAATTCTCCATCTTTAGCTTTAAAACATTATGTCTTTGTGTTTGTCATCTTTCTATTACTCTGATATTTGAGATAATCAATTTTTAATAGAAAGCTTTATTTTGGCTTATAGTTTTTGAAGTTTCAGTGAATTATTAATTGGCCTTGTGCACAATTGCTTTGGGTGTATGCCAAGGCAGTTCATCACAGAGGAACAACGTGGTGGAATTAATCTGCTCACTCCACGGCTATGAAGTGAAGGAGAGAGAAAATAAGACTGGGATCTCAAAATTCTATTCAAGGGAATGCCTCCAATGAGCCAAAGATCACCCATCAGGCCCTACTCTCTTCCAATAGGGTCATGGGTTGGAACCAAAACTTTAACATTACGCCTTTGTGGAACATTCCACATCCAAACAGTGTTGTTGTTGTTGTTGTTGTTGTTGTTGTTGTTGTTAGGCAATGTTGAATGAGGTCCAACTCATAGTGACCCTATGTATAACAGAAAGAAACACTAAGCAACATTGTGCCGTGTTTGAGCCCATTGTTGTAGCCACTGTGTCAGTCCATCATGTTGACTTTTTTTGTTGACTCGCCACTTTCCCAAACATTATGTCCTTCTCCAGGAATTGGTTCCTCCTGACAATATGTCCAAAACATGTAAGACACAGTCTAGCCATGTTTCTTCCAAGAAGCACACTGGTTACATTTCTTCTTGGACTGACCTGTTGGTTCTTTTGGCATGATGTACTCAATATTTGTTTCTAGCACCATAATTCAAAAGCATCAATTCTTCTTTTATCTCCCTTATTCAACATCCAGTTTCCACAAGCATATGATGCAACTGAAAATACTATGTCGTGAGTCAGGAATACCTTGGTCTTCAATGTGACATCTTATCTTTTCAACACTTTAAAGAGGTCTTTTGCAACAGCTTTTTTTAAATTCAATGTGTCTTTTGGTTTTTTGACTACTGCTTCCACATGTGTTGATTGTAGCACCAAGTAAAGCAAAGTCGTAGACAACCTCATTTTTTTCTCTATTTATTATTAAATTGATTACTGACTCAGATGTAAGGACTTTTGTTTTGTTGATATTGTTGTGCAATCCATACTGACTGCTGGGTTATTTGATCTTCATCGGTAAGTGTTTCAAAATCCTTTTCAGTTTCAGAGAGAAAAGTTTTGTCATTCACCTAACGCAGGTTATTAATGAGTCTTCCTCCAAATCTGATGCTATTTTCTACATAAAGTCCAGCTTCTAGGGTATTTGTTTGGCATAGAGATGAAGAGGTATGGTGAAAGGTTACAGCCCTGTTGTACACATTTCTTCACTTTAAACACTGTTTACTTGTTCTGATCAAATGACTGCCTCCTTGTCATGTACAGATTCCTCATTAGTACAATTAAGTGCTCTGGTATTCTCATTCCTCCAAATGTTATCCAGAATTTGTTGTGATCCACACAGCTAAATACTTTTGCATAGCCAATAAAACATGGATAGACATCTTTCTGGTGTTCTCTACTTTTAGTTAATATTCATCTGTCATCAGCAATGATGCCCCTGGCTTTATGCTCTTTTCTGAATCCAGCTTGATTTTTCAGCAATTCCTTGTGACTCTACTGCTGCAGTCACTTTTAAACAATCTGTAGCAAAATTTTACTTGCCTGTGATATTAATGATATTGTTCAATAACTTCCACATTTGGCTGGATCCCTTTTCTTGGGAATAGGCACAAATGTGGATCTCTTCCAGTCAGATTGCTTGGTAGCTGTTTTCCAAATCTCTTGGCATAAACAAGTGAGCACTTCTAGTGCTGCATCTGTTGTTGAAACATTTTAATTGATATTCCATCAATTACTGGAGCCTTGTGTTTTAGCATTGCCTTCAAAGCAGCTACCACTTCTTCATTCTTTACCCTCATTTCCTGATCATATGCAACCTCTCAAAATGTTTAAAGATCTACAAATTCACTTTGGCATAATGACTCTGAGTATTCCTCCCACCCCTTTTGATGTTTTGTACATGTTTATTATTTTTCCTGTAAAATCCTTGACTATTCTCACTTGAGATTTGAATTTGTCTTCAATTCTTTATGCTTGAGAAAAAGAGCGCATTCTTCCCTTCTGTTTTTCAATCTCTAGCTCTTTGCTCACGTAATTATAATATTTGATTTTGTCTTCACTAGCTGTTCTTTGGAATCTTCTGTTTATGTCTTTAATTTCATTCTTACTTTAGCTACTAGATGTTCAAGGGCAAGTTTCAGTCTCTTTTGACTTGCAATTTGGTCTTTTTCTCCTGTCTTTTTAATATCCAAATTATGGCAGTTTTTTTTAGAGTAGATAAAAATCAGTTATCAAGAAAATATTGATTGATGGATATCATTTTAAGGCAGTTACCACTTAATTTCACTACTATAAAGACAAAAAATATTTTTATGAGTTCAGATAAACCCATTAAAACATATTATAATAAAACCATGCAAGTAGATAAATTCTTAATTTATGACAAACATTACTAAAATTCCCTAGTATTATTTATGCCATTTTTATCTTCTGTATTCATACTAATCACTCATGATTATTCATCACAATACATATATTTTTATGGAGAACATTACTTCTTAAGATTGTTTCTACTTTTATATTTCATTAACTGTTCACAAACACCTTGCAGAGTGGAAACATATCATTTTCTCATTTGATATATAAATAAGTAGGTAGGGGGGGAACTACTAATCAGAGAAGCCAAGAAACCAATGTAACCAAGTAGTTTTTATTTTAGGACAGATTGCTTTTGGGACATTGACATTATTATGTAATAATTTCAACATCATTCAAAAACGTATTTAGTATTTGGTATCTGTAATATTTCTTCAAGCTTTTCTGGTACTGACAAGAGGTTGAATTCTGGAGTTATTTGACTTTTAGAAATTGAAGCATATTCAAAAATGGTGCATTTCAGTGAATGTGGGAAAAATATTTCTACAGGTAAATCATTACTATGTGTAATATTATGAACATTATGAAGACACACTGACAAAGAGACTTCAGGTCCCTCACAGAAGGTCAGCCCAGGCACTTTTAGATATTCAGGGTTATACATTCTGAATGATCATTCTACATTCTAATTTTAAACCTCACCAATATTATTCTTACCTCCTTTACAAAGTTTAAGGTATACTTTTGACTTAACAACTTTAATTTCCACTGAAAGAATTTTGCATTAGCAAATGATCACTTACATGAAACAGGTAAAATCAATATGAATTTTATGTTGTTGTTGTTAGGTGTCGTCGAGTCAGTATCCAACTCATAGCGACCCTCATAGGGTTTTCAATGGCTGACTGTTTCGGGATTGCCTTGGGAGTGGATTGCCAGGCCCTTCTCCCATAATGAATTTTATACCTATTTGAAATCTTTTTCTAAAATATCTCTTTCCTTCTTTTAAACAAAGAAGTTTTATGATCAGTATTTCCCATGATTTATGTTGGTATATAAAATTCATAGTGAACAAACCCCATAATCACAACAAATGTGCAACATAGTAAGAAATTTGTGTAATGCATTGTATTATCTTTAAATTACTAGAATTAATTTTTACTTTTGATATCAATTAATTATCATGGGTATATTCATGTAAAATATTTTAAAAACATGTAATTTTACAACAAGGACATATTTGTAGAGAAATTTTAATTTAATCCAAATGTAATATTTATCTTTAAGATGATATAAATCAAACTTAAAAAGAAAACTAACAATACACTTAACTAAATTTCAATGCATGTTTATATTCTATAAATGACTTTTTACTTGTGCATTTATGTATAGGTTACAAATTTCTAATGGATTCATGTACCAAACACCATGGCATCCAATTCCATGTGATCTCAGGTATTAAGCAAAGTCAGTACTTGGTTAGTACTTGGTTAGTACTTGGATGAGATCACCTGGGAATACTGGGTACTGTAGTTTTGGGAGAAGGACCAAGTAGCCCATTCTGGACACAATAAGCCATTGAAAACCCTATGAATAGCAGAGAACCACTAACAATACTGCCAGGCATAATACAATTGTCAATATTATTTCCTTCTGTTTGATATAGAGTTGCTATGAATGGGACCCAACCAGATGGTACCTAACAACAGCAAACAACACGGACTATAAATAAAAATGTTTTTTTAGTGTCATATTCCTTTTGGCTCTTTTAGTGTCATATTCCTTCTTAGCCTTCTGCCATTATCCTGCTTCATATCATTGAGATTTTGTATATCTGAGTAGATAGTTTATTCCTCTTAGAAGTATCATATAGAAACAAAAATAAAGTGTGATTATTTATCAGATGCCTGCAGCTGTAGACTTGTGGCATCCTATCCTGTCAGGTCTCAGAAGATCAGCAGGGTTGGCCCTGGTTAGTACTTGGATGGGAGACTGCCAGGGAACACCAGGAGCTGTAGACTTGGGAGATGGACCCGGCAACCCCTCCCAAAAATCAATCCACCATTGAAAACCCTATAACCAGCTGAGAAGCACTGACAATAGTGTTTCCCCTGTTGTACACAGGGTAACTATGAGTCAGATACTGACTCCACGGCACCTAACAACAACAACATTTATCAGATAAATATATTCTTCATAAAATCATGGATTTTAGAAAACTTAAAGACTGTACCAGCCCTCCTTTAACTGACAGGTAAATCTTCTATATCCATGCAAATAACTACAATATGTTTTCTGAATTGTATTGTCAAACTAATACAAATACATCTCATATAAAATGGACATTTGACTTCTGTAGACTACAGATTACTTAAAAATTTACTGATATTTCACATCTAAATCAAATTAAGTCAATGTAGTGCATGTAAATGAAAATACATTTCATTCCAACCCTTGCTTCTTTTTGTTTCCTTGTTTGAAATACATACAGCTATTTATTGGTTTTTGTTTGCTAGTTTTTCTCTGATTTTGTTTATCATCTATTTTCATGTGTACTCTTTTCAATCTTTTGTGTTGATCTTATATAAATAAAAAGTATGCCTCTGCTCCAACCTGGCTCCTAGTCCTATCTTACATTTTCAGAAACTATTAGATAATATGGCATATATAACACAAGCCAGATTTAAAATTAAATAACAAATATATAAATTCCAATTTTAACTAGTATCATTTTTCATTTCTCACTCATCTTAATTTCACCATATTTTTTTTACTCACCGTGTTTGACAAAATTTAATCTCTTTTGGTGCTCATTTGGGGTTCTTTTTTGGTCTATCTTTTACTCCTCACATTTCAGAGATTTTTAAAATCTTTTAGTCCAACTTTATTTCCTCTCATTTATACTCATCTCACTTTCAATTATTTTTCAATATTAGAAGATGGAACTCACAGCTTCTTGCATGCTAGGTAAGTGCTCTACCTGTGATCTGTTCCCCAAGGCCCTTTACATGTTTTGTTTTTCTTTTTTTTTTTTTTGTATTTGGAGACAAGGTATTGGTAAGTTGAGCACATTGCCCCTGGCCTTGAATTCACAGTTCTCTTGCCTTTGTCTCCTAAGTTGCTGAGATTGCAGCTTCTATTCAATTTTCTTGTGTTTTCTTCTATACAAAGCCAGACTTTATCTAATCAGTCTCTACAGTCTCAGCATTTATCTATTTCATGAACAGTTATAAATTTGAAAAGCCAATTTTGAGTATATTACTTCATCAAGTGTTATTGGAAAATTTATTCTCTTGTTGTTGTTGTTGTTAGGTGCTGTCAAGTTGGTGTCCGACTCATAGTGACCCTACATACAACAGGTGAAACACTATTGTCAGCGCTTCTCTGCTGTTCATAGGGTTTTCAATGGCAGATTGATTGGGAGGGGGTTGCCAGGTCCTTCTCCCAAGCCTACAGCACCTGGTGTTCCCAGGTGGTCTCCCATCCAGGCACTAACCAGGCCTGACCCTGCTTAGCTTCCGAGATCTGATGGGATCGGATGCCACAGGGCTATGGCTGCAGGCTAATTTATTCTCTAGATAAAGTATATTTTTTATAACATCACAGTGTTCTTCATAATGTAGTGTAGTTTACAAAAACTGGGAAAAAATGTGTGCAGCATGTTATTAAACATGCTGTATTAAAAATGGAAGAATGAAACATTTTAAAATGATTTTTCAGAGGAGAAAAGATCAGAGATAAGTGATAATAGAAATTACATTTTTGTAAATTCCTTATTTTTTATGCTTTGTATCAAATCAATTTACATCTCTATCAATTTAGATCTTTAAAATTCTAAAAATTGAAAAGTAAAATGATTCATGCTTCATTCATGAAAATCTGAATCAAGATGGTAGCCTAGCATCATGGAATTTGACTCAAATAAATGTTAAATAAAGAAATTTACAAGAAGGGATCCCCCCAAAACAGAAATAAACATGAAAACAATCATCTGTTTCTTTAATGTGAGAGATTATGCACTCAGAAATTCTTCCTCCAGGTCAAATGGTCAACCAAAGTTTTTTAACTATCTGAAAGTTTTTAGAAGGTTGTATCATGATTTACACAAGAAACATCCTGAGTTCTGGCAAACAGGTGACTCATTCTTCCACCATGACAATCAACATGCCCACAACTGTGTTCAGTGTTCAGGAGTTTTTGACCCAAAACATCATGGCCCTTGTACTCTACCCTCCCTATTCACCGGATCTCGTCCCCTGTGACTTCTCTTTTGTTTTCCCAGAGGAAAAAAAGTCTTCAAAGGGAAACATTTTACAGATGTGCAGGTGGGTGAAACATGGTAGAAGCACTAAAAAGCATCAAAATCTACAAGGTCAATACCTGTTTTGAGCAGTGGGAAAAAAATCTCAATGTGTGCATTGCAGCAAATGGAGAGTATTTTGAAGGTGTCTGAAATTTTTAAAATGTAAAAATAAATACTTGATATTTTACAAATAAATTCTGTTTTTCTGGGGTCCCTCCTTGTACCTTTCAGTAGCTTGCACCCTAAAGATAAAAGGACAGCAAAAATAAGCAAAGAAAAACAAGAAACACATACACTTTACTAATGGAAGTTTCATATTTTTATTACAAGACCATCATAAGCAAATGGTGAGTTAAATCAAATGAGTACTGAAAGCCAGGGACTGTGATGCACACATGTAATCAATGCTACTCTGGAGGCTGAGGCAGGACATTCGCAGGTTGGAGGTCAGAGGCAGCATGCACAATTTAGAGAGATTCTATCTCAAGATAAAAAAAAATAATAAAGAGTTTGGGGATGTAGCTCAGGAGTGGAGCACTTGCTTAATATGTGGGAGGTCCTGTGTTCAACGTCCAGTACTGAGGATAAAAAATGAGTATTCATATCTGTGTCATAGTCAAGATTATCAGAGTGGTTTAAAGAAACTATAGACACAAGATTGGCAATCTTAACATTCTGTAGTTCTGAAATTAATACCAGTATGAAGCATGATGCATTGTATCTTAAAATTACATATTTCTTGGATGATTTCTCTAGTAAAAATTCACAAAAAATAAAATAAATTAAACCACAAAACTAGTAGACATGAGCAACTCACACTAGAATTTGATTGCTAATTACTATCTCCTACTAAAAGAACCCATTGGAGAAGGACCTGGCAATCCACTCCCAAGGCAATCCTGAAACAATCTGCCATTGAAAACCCTATGAGGGTCGCTATGAGTCAGATACCAACTTGACGGCACCTAACAACAACAACAACAACTAAAAGAACCCAGGTCTTCTTGATAATATAAAATGGGGCTGAGGTTTATCTCAGTAGGTACAGTGCTTGTTCTGAGGCCCTGGGTTCAATCTCAAAATCCAAAAAAATGTAAGAAGGAGCTGGCAGCCCACTCCCAAAACAATCAGCCATTGAAAACTCTTGATAGAAGAGAAGCACTGTCAGATCCAATGTCACTTTCATTTTGTTGTACATAAGGCCACTATGAGTCAGACCCAACTCAACAACACCTAACACCAACACCTAACACCAACTTAAAGAACTCATAGGTAAATAAACATTCCTATTCCCTTGTAGCAAGTTTTTGAAGAAGAAAAGAACTGGGACAGAAAAATGGAGGGGGGGGGAAATACAGGTCTTGAGAATATATGATTCCAGGTTTAAACTAGAAATATGTAAAAAGAGTCTTGGTGATCTCCTAATGACAGAAATCTAGGGAAATAATAAAAGCTAAGGAAATCATGTCTAAAAGAACTGAAATTCCAAATTGAATACCTGTCTTCTTGGCCAAAGAGTAAACGGAGTGTCCAAAATATATTAACTGAAATAATTTGAAACTTAGCAAATATTTGTAATTTTATTAGCAAAAATAAAAATGTTGATAGTAGCAACGATAACTAATTATGATTGAGCACTTTTGTAATGTACCTGAAAACTTCTTCAGTATTTGGCATACTAACAAATAAATTGATTGAAAGAAATCTTTATTTTGCCATTTCAATATGCTCAGAACTTAAATGTAAATAAACTGTTTCCTGGAAAAGTTTTCATAATAAGAAAGTTTCAAAAATAAATTAGAATTAGAATTTTACCATTTTCAATCCTTAAATATCAGTTCTTACATAGCAGGTCTATCAATGATCATCAGTGGCATTGTCAAAACACAGACACACACACACACACATACATACACACACACACACACACAAACACAAACACAAAGGTAAATAAACATTCCTATTCCCTTGTAGCAAGTTTTTGAAGAAGAAAAGAACTGGGACAGAAAAATGGAGAGAGAGGCGGGGGGGGGGGGGAATACAGAATGAGGAAGTAAAGAGAGAGCCAGAGGAAGTGATGAATTTGACAATACTGAATTTCAATGAGCAGTATTAAAACAGAATACATGAACATTGATGGTTAGAATTCTCTACTACTCCATATTAATTAGTTTCTAATTAATAAATAGTTACTTGTAACTGGGCGTGGTAGTGCACGCCTTTAATATCAGCAGCTTGGGAGGTGGAGGCAGGAGGATTGCAAGTTCGAAATCAGAGGCAGTCTGTGTAATTTAGTGAGACTCTGTCTCAAAAAGTAAAAAAAAAAAAAAAAAAAAAAAAAAAAAAAAAAAAAAAAAAAAAAAAAAAAAAAAAAAAAAAAAAAAAAAAAAAAAAAAAAGGCCTGGGGGCACAGTTCAGTGGTACAGCACTTGCAAAGCATTACTTGTATTAAAATAAAATAAAACAAAATAGTTACTTGTATTACAAGTGCAGAAGATGTATACAAACACAAGAACAAAAAATATGCCAACATATTTGTTCATGAACAATGATGAGGTAGATTAGTAAATATGTCTTAATATGTTGTTGTTAGTAGGTGCCATCAAGTTTGATCCTACTCATAGCCACCCTACACACAAGAGGATGAAACTCTGTCCAACACTGTGCCATGTACATGACCTTTTTATGATTCAGCCCACTGTTGCAGCTACTGTGCTTCTTTTCATTTTGAGTAGTATCACATTAGCAAATTGAGGTCCCAGGGGCTTTACTCCTTTATCATTATTAAAATCAACTCCACTTTTAGGAGGTAATTCTTCTCTAGTTGTCTCCTGAATCCCTTCTGACCTAGGGGATGTGGTGGGCTCATATTCTGGCACTATCTTTGTCAATTCTTTTCTGCTATTGATAGATTTCTCAATGGCTAATTGTTTCAGTAGTGGGTTACCAGGTTCTTCTCCCTAGTTTGTCTTATTCTGGAAGCTCAGCTGAAATCTGCGCACCATGAGTGGACATGCTGATATCTGAAATACTAGTGCATAGCTTTCACCATCACAGCAACACAGAACCTCCCCCAGCACAACAAACTGACAGACAAGTAGAGGATGCTTTAATATAGAGACTTAATATTAAATATAAGACCAAATGTTGAAAAAAACTTTAAATGAATTAGTGTGTCAGCTGAAAAAATGTCCACACATTATCTTAAATGGGTCAAGCCTCTAAGCTTTGGGTAGTGACTTCAGTTTTCTCCATTCTATTATTCCAAGAGTTGTTACCACAATATTTCTCACAGTACTTTATATATTTAATGGTGATTGTGTTTTGAATTTATCTTAAACTCAAAGTTTTTTTGTTAAATATTCAACATTGAAAAGTCTTGACTGTATTAGTATGTCTATGAATCATAATACTTTTAATGCATAGATAATGCTTTAAAAATTTCACCTTTGGACTGAGATAATATATGTTATTTTTCATTCCACTAAATTCCCATTTAAAGAATTTATAATTATCTATTCAGAAGTAAA